>VUQI01038211.1:0-24138 GCA_015106735.1 Paratilapia polleni | reverse complement strand
AGGTCTCGAGCAAAACCTACTATGTCCTTGTGCATTTGTTTGCACAAACATTTAAGTCCAACTCTTTGGACAAGACATATGAAATGGTTGCAAAATTATTAAAGATGCAACTGGAAACATTACAAAGGATGAAAGAAGAATTCAAAATGAAACACTGAACAGAAACATTGAATATGGAGCTGCCAGGTAAGAGGAAGAGGAGGAAGACCACAGAGACAGGTCATGGATGTAGTGAAGGAGGACATGCAGAGGGTGGCTGTGTAAGTTCATGCATTACTTGGTATCATAACATGATACCAAGTAATGCATGAAGTTTGCAAACAACATTATGATAACAGTTTGAACAATCTGATAACTGGGACTTGACCTGTTTGAACTGTTTGAATGTCACATGATCTGATTTGCATCTTCTGATTGGTGAACATAGTGGCTTTTGCTGACAAAGGGAAGTGGAAGAGTCTCGGTGTCTGATTAAGCATGGTTAGAAGCAGAAGCATCTGATTACCATATACTGAGAGCTTTCAGTTGATATTTCTATCGCTTATCATTTTTCATGGAAGTGGTGTTTCAAGGCTTTTGCATCTTGACTCTTTCATCTGTAATTTCATATTATTACTGATATGTGAAGCACTTTATGTTTACTATAACCTTTTTACTTTAGGTCTTTCTCCATTCCATCCATCCATCCATTTTCTCCCACTTATCCTATTGAGGGTCGCGGGTGAGGTCTGGAGCCTATCCCAGCTGCCATGGGGCGAGAGGCGGGGTACACCTTGGACAGGTCGCCAGTCTGTCGCAGGGCTAACACAGAGAGACAGACAACCATTCACGCTCACATTCACACCTACGGCCAATTTAGAATCACCAATAAACCTAATCCCACTAACTGCATGTCTTTGGACTGTGGGAGGAAGCTGGAGTACCCGGAGAGAACCCACGCAGACAGCATGCAAACTCCACACAGAAAGATGGTGGATTCAAATTCAGGACCTTCTTGCTGTGAGGCAACAGTGCTAACCACCGCACCACTGTGCTGCCCATCTTTCTCCATTAATAATTAAAAACAGTCATCAACAATTTTTAATTATTAATCATTAGATTAAGTACATTTGAAGACATGCACACACTATTGAATTTGCCAAATTACACCACAAACACACAATGCAGACCTGCAAGGTTTCTCTGTCATCTCTGGAAAGTTTACATATTCTTCAAAGGGCTGCAGTCTTTTTACAAGGTAAGGGCATTTTATTACACTGCTATTGGAGACCCTTGAAGGAAAGAAAAGCTCATTAAAAGCTGAAAGCTTCCAGTATTACATTTCTGAATCAAATATTTGGATGTCAGCTCACCTTGAAGTGTTTACTATCCAGCACAGGATTTTATCAGTAAACAGAGGATTCAGATTGGGAAACTGTGCTTTGCAGAATATGAAGGTGAGAAGCAGAGAGACACTTGCATGTCTTTTCCAAATCTAACAACAGAAACAGATTTCATGAGAATGCCAGTACTTCACCCGGCAGTCATTGAGAGATAATGTCCTCTAATGATGGTGTTGAAGTGTATGTGTGTGAGAATAAATTCGCGAAGGAGGACAAGCTCTCTTCCAGCACTGTGGTCTTTGACTCTGAGACAGACTGTAATTAACAGCACTCTGTCCTCCTCTGTGTTATTAGCACAGCTGACCTTTGAATGCATCAGATGAGTGAAACAACACATCTGGCAAAGCTTGTGTGTTTGGGAAATAGAGAGGTGAAGAGAATATTAAACAGAGACTGTCAGTGAGAGGATGTTTGAGTAATTATTGAAAGGCTATTGTTGCTGGGTTTTTTTTTTTTTTTTTTACATCAATACACAGATTTGGCTTGAGCATGCATTTTTTATGATTTATTGTTTATCCTCCCTTTAAACCATTACATAAGGTTTCAAATAAAACTTTTTACAGAGGCATCACCAGAGGCTTTAGCTAATAATTATCCAAGTTGATGCGACAGTAGGATTATTTTCACCAGTGGTCCAGTGTAATGAGAATATTTCCAACCTCCTCAAAGCAAGATGATGGGAAGCACAGAGCTTTGAGTTCAACTTGATTCAAGGACCCCCCCCCCCCTTATTCGCAATTGAATCATAAACCTTTTCTTTGGAAAATCTGTTTTCTGTTTTCAGCAACTACTCAACTCCTGTGCCAATGGTTTTGTAATCACATCAGCATGTCAGCGTATGGCCTGTGTGCAAAGTTTAAAAAACATAAAGTTAAAAAGATTTGTGAAGCAGGGAAAAGGATGGACCAGACAAGCTTAAACAGCATTGCCTGCAGGAGATTTATTGAAGACATCCCTCACACACTGGCATGCCATTTCCCAACTGTCTTGAGAAAAACCCTAGCTGGGAAGTTGTCCAAATATCTCCACTGAACCCAGATTAGTCCTGAAGTCTCACTCTAAATCACAATTGCACTTCCTGTGGCTCACTTGGGCTCCTTTAATGGTTTTGCCACTTTGAATTTTCTGACTCTCGCAGGAAACTTTTTCACTCCTTTGTAGAAATTGCTTTATCAAAACCACGCTGTTCATCACAGAGGAAGAAATCAATAAGGGAGGCCAATGCCAGACTGAATGAGACAAAATATTGACTTTCACACACGCTCTACTCCCTCAGGCAAATCCAAGCACAAAATACAGTCAAAAACTGAATCTGTAACACCAAATAGAAACTTTGGTTTAATTATGAATACGGGGAAGAGGATACTTGCTTACACTTGGAGATTTCTTTTCATTACATTTTTCCCTAATGACTGGTAACAGCTGGAGAAGACAGCTAAAATGATGGCAGACTGCTGGCAAGCAGAATGGAGCATTTGCTTTGTCAAGCACTTGGCATTCTTTTACTTCTCAAGCACAACTGTCTGAACTTGGGGGTAATTTTGGTTTTAGCTTCAAGGATTTTGAAAGGGTTTAACAGCTGGTGTCACATTCATAATGTAAATTTTCTTTATGCTATGTAAAAAAAAAAATCTGCAAGGTTGTTCAGCAGGTCTTGGTAATGGTGCTAATTAAGTTTTTATGACTTCCACAGTTTGTCATTGAACTGACCCAGAGCTGAAGTGCTACAGTAAAGCCCACATCTGAATTCCCAAACAGTTAAGCCCTTAACCTCAGAGGATCCTCCGTCCTTTAAACTTCAACCTGACTTTCATTTTCTACAGCTGATTAAAAGACCATTACAACTTGGCTCTTTGTGCCAGCTGACTGCCACTTGGTACTGGAGAAATTTGTTTTATCTCCTCCTGCCTCAGCTGGGGCCCCTGCTGCGCTGGTAAATGCAGCTGAAATACAAAGCATCTAAGAGAGATGTCAAGCAAAACTCTGACAATTCAAGCAAAAGCAGGATGCCTGCAACCTCTCTATGACTAGCTTTTGTCATCCATTTCCTGACCCACCATATTACCACACAGTAAGACAGAAATCCTCCTGATAGATTTACAGACAGATTAAAAAGATGAATCAAGGGTTGAAGATGGAAGGTGATTGTACTGCATTACACACCTTGATTCATAATGCTGTGAAGTTGGTAAAATATAATAATGTGGCTGCAGCTCCACAATGTTCTGGAGCATATAGGAGACTGAAATCATCCCTTTCTAAAAACTATCCAAAAGTAGGACCACACAACCCACATACTGTGCTCAGAGAAAAAAAAAAAAAAAAAGAAGCTGAGTTTTAAATATGCTGCAGTAGCATCGTGTGTGGAGGTGCAAATATCAGAACTGTTGCCACTCTGGCTTCTACACCCGCTTGCTGCCATTCCTACTCTTACTACTGCTTTAGAAGCTGCTCAGAAAACAGAAAGATGGATGGTTAGGTTGCTCTAATAACTATGGAAGATCACAATGTCAAGAGCTGTTTTAAGTTTTTTTTTCATTGTTAAACAAAAAGACTTATCTTAAGGTCCACCTACGAGCTTTTGCAGTCTTGATTGTTGGCGTATAGAGTTTGCTCAGTTGTTATTGTCAAGGTCGTGATGACAAAAGAGCTGTTTCCATGACAACCAAGTGAAATCCATCTGTTGAGGAAGACTAAGATTTGCAGTTAAAGTCCCTGGATAAAGCTACAAAGTGGAACGTGTGTCAAAGTGTGCCAAATTTTGGACGCTGTTTCCAAGTTAAAGAAAAAAAATGTTCACCTTCGATGCAAAGGTACTCCTGCATGTGCCATGCACAATGTTGCATTACTAGTTCTTTGAGGACCTTTGTACTTACAAGAAATATTTTTATGTTACAAATGGATCCCATGACAAATTGCATGTGAGAAAGGAAACTCTTAGTGACAAACCTTTCTAGCTACCAGCATTTTCAGCAGGAAGCATTTAAGTGAAAAAAAAATCTGTACATAATGCGGCAAAGTTAGTGACTCTAACAAATAGCATAGAGCCTTTAACAAGACATTGTAAATTAATAATGTGTCCATGTTATAACTAGTTTAAATGTTTTAGTTATTTACTCATCTTTTCCAGGATGCAATAAGAGAATCTATTTTCTTGTAGCTGAGTCAAGGACTAACTGCTAAATAATGTACATTATGAGTGTGTAGGCATGAATCAAACATAAAGATAAAGATTTAAATGTGTGGTTATTTTGTAAATTATTAGAGCCAGTCAGAAACTGGTCTTTGTACATATGGTTATATCCTTATTAAACACTGTCATAATTTTCTTTCTCTGTCTTTATTTCTTCCTATATCTCCTTTCACTCTCCCATCCCCACCATCCGTTCTTCCTATCTGACCTGTGAACCTCTGTGGAAGGGATGTTGGTCCCAGTGGGCCAACACAGTTGAAGATAGCACATGCGCAAATACCAGGAAATCCTCAGCTCTATTTTATTTATTCAAGCCTCCTATTCATTTCTCTTCAAACGATAAGTGCAGGGAATGGGGGTTGAAGATGGAAATTTTCCCCCCATAGCACTGCACACATGCACATGCAAAAACACTATTACTATTAACATCTGACCTTGTTCCAGCACATTCCCCAACATGAATTTTAAACAAGCTTCCTCTTCACCCAGGTCCAAATGACCCCAAAATACCTTGCAACATTATTCATCACATTGTCATGTAAAAGTTGCCTCAAGCTCAAATATAGGATGGGTTCCTTATGTGGATTTTCCCAGAATATTGATCAAAACTGTCAAATTCTTCAGCTGCATGCCAGGCATTGCTGGAATAAAAAATATCACTAAACCAGGGGGGTATGGTTTATTAATGTTTGTGTGTTTGTAAGCATATTTACAAGGGGTGGGAGTGGGGCTTATAAAACTAAGAGAGAAAAAAACAATAAGTGCAACCACACCAACACCAGCAACTCGGCGACAGGTTGACATCGCCCATGTTTTGACAGAAGGAAGAAAATCCCATCTAATTGAGGGATGCTTGTCAGCCCTCTAACCGTCAAACTGATGTCAGGAGAAAATTGCCCACTAGCCACGGTCTGCTCTTCCTCCTGCAGCTCACGCACATCTGCAGATATAGGCACAAGCCTCTTATTCAGCTTGTGTATTGTACATCAAAGAAGTAAAAGCACAATACACGGCTGAAAGATGTCAACTAATGACACTGGCACAATTTGAAGCTCCCAGACCTTAGCTGAAGGACTAAACTGATGACTCTGGCTGTCTAAAGCTGTTATAACCAATCTTCCTTTTGTCTGTCCTCTTCTGCTGGCTGGCTTCTCTCAGCTCAGTGGGTGATGCTTTACATCTGTCATGCATGCATGCATGGAGAAAGAAATGGATGAATGGAACACTATATCCCCAACAATCATACACCAGTTACACCAAAAGTATGCTGAATCAGCAGGAGGTCCAAACATCTGGTTGCATCTGGTTATATTATTATACTGTATTCTAAATGCAAATGGCATGCAGAGAACTCCACTGATTATTCTCTTCTTTCTCCTTCATATTTACTATTACCAAAACAAGAAGGGGTGAAAGCATCATACATCACTTTATTTCACCAGGAAAGGGCCTTACAGAGATTAACAATGCATAAAGGCAGCAAAAATAAATACACACAAACAAGTATGGGTTAAAAAGAGATATACAGTATATTAAAATGACAATAATATTATTTAGTTATTCTGATTTCTTATATCCAGAATAAATTCCAGTAAATACAGGGGCTTCACTGGCGTCATGTGTGCTTAAACTCAGACTATGTAAAAAGAAATGAAATGGCGACACTGTGTGGTTGTAGTGTGTAAGTGAAGGTTAGACTAGCTAGTGGTGGAAGAAAGTAAATCACTCAGTTGTAAAAGTTTCCACATTTTTGAGTTTGCCTGAGTTAAACTGCCAAAGTATTACCAGCAAAATAAAGTCACTTATTATTCCACAAAACCATTAAGAGATTATATTTTTACATACGGATAAAGTGACTGGTTAAGGTGTAAGATGGAATCAATGGCTAAATATGTGAAATTCTGGGCCCACAATAATGTTTAAAAAGGTTATTTAGATGTTAGCCAATACCAACATTTTCTTCTTTATTTAGTTTTTTCTTGTTATTTATTCCCCACCTTTTTGTGTTTCAGTCTTTCAAATCTTCATCACATTTAGGCACAACAGATAAATATTGTTCACTGGAAAGTGGAATCTTTTATGACCTGATACCACTGTTCTTTTAATACATCTTTGAATCTTTAGCTGAGAAATTGTTCACTGATGTTTTGTTGATATGAAATACAAGTTTTGTATTACTATTGTGTGAAAAGTACTCATCCAGCATGGCACCTTTTCAAATAAACACTTTCTAATAAGTCACATCTCTGCAGTTAGTGCATGTTAGTAAGACATGGCTCATGTGCCTGAAATTATTAGTCTTAATAAGTAAATGATGATTAATAAGTCATTCCTAACATGTTTTTGGAATAACCTATAATGTCTGTTGTAGCGATATTGTTAGTATGTGTATCTTGCCTTTTCCACAAGAGGTTAAATCGTCCATTATACTGATGGTTTTGAGAGCAGGCTAAAATGATATAGCACATTCTCTGCTGGATGAAGGTTTTTTAACAATAAGACAGCCCATTTTTTAAGTGCATGTAACTGATATTTAAAGCATTAGCAAATGATTTATTAAAACTGTTTGATAAACGTTTAGTGAATATTCTGCAAACCATATGCTCATTTGAACACTTATACAGGAGACACACACGTATGTTTTATGTTTTTTTTATTATAAGTTACACTGATAATTTTCTATAAATGGTAAGAGAATAAGATGTGCAAGCCTTTGAGAGGTAGAAACAATGTACCAATATGCCACAGGTTCAGATGTAAGACAATAAGCTGATACAGAAAACGAGCTGTCAAATACACTGTTAAGGGGTGTGTCCGCAGATACAGTCACAAACTATTAGTGCAGCCTTTTGACAGAACTAAGGAACACTTTAACTGTTTAAATTATTGTTGATCTCACAAGTTATGGGTCATTTATTTGAGCTTGTTGTATTGTGAAATATAAATGGCTGAAGTTTAAAGTTATCCAGTAGCCTTCTAGGTCATTAATAATTTTAAACTCCCACCACGATGAGACAGTTTGACAACATCTGAGCAGTTAAAATTCCCCAAGTATAACCAGGTGCAACATATCAGTCTTGGTTTGTTTTATAAATGTGGATTAAAGTAAGTCGGCTGGACGAATCCACTGGACATGAAGGGATGCAGGAGCCCTCCAGTGGATGCAAGCGGAACACCACCGGCCGCGTGGAAGATCACATTCCCGGAGGTGAAGTTGGAGAAAGTTTGGTGGAAGCTGGCTGAGCTTGACCCACACGTGGCTGGGTTCGGACTAACATTAACCAGTGAGTTGGAGCCGGGCTGCAAGGTGCTGTCCGCCCCAGGGTTCTGCTTTTTCCACTTGGTCCTCCGGTTCTGGAACCAGATTTTCACCTGGGTTTCGGTCAGACTTAATGACAAGGCCAGGTTTAGTCTCTCGCACACAGACAAGTACCGAGTTGCGCGGAACTTGTTTTCCAGAGCCACTAGCTGTTCGTAAGTGAACGCTGTTCTGGCGCGCCGTGGTTTGGCACAGGCCTGGTCCGGGCGCCGCCGCTTGTGCGTTGAGTGGTCCTGCAAGGTGACCGCTGACTCCCTGTCTCCACTGTCCTGCTCCCCGGTCGGAGAAGGCTCTGTATCCGCCGGTTGGGAGAGCAGAAGGGGGTCAACCACAACTTCGGGATCCCTGGAGAGTGCAGATTGTTCTTCCCCTGCCTCTTCTCCTATGATTAAAAAAAAGAAAGAAAAGAAAGAAAACTCATCTGAAAATTGTTGCAACAAATCCAGCGCCCAATTACCCGATTAAAATAAGATTATTTTCCTCTAAAAGCTGAGTTGGGCTTTTTAACTTTAACTGTGCGTCCCTGATCGATTGGTGTTAATTGGCAAAGCATGGGAGTAAAGCTGAGCTTTCCTTGCGGCTCTTAGATTACTAATTTTGGAGGTGATTTGCAAGACTGAGGTGTATTTTTGAAGAGGTAATTTATTTGATTTTCAAGGAAAAAAATGTCACATTGAAGTGTGTCTGTTATTTGAACAATGGGACCAAACGCCAAGGCATGGGTTTAACTGCGTGGTGCTGAAGGACAGTTCCTGACAAGGCAGAAATCATGTGGCACCTGATTAGGAAATGTGTGTTCCTTGTGGAGTGATTTTTTTTCTCTTTTTTTTTTTGGTTTGAACTGCAGTTTACCAAACAGAAGGCCTAAAGTTGACATCTGTAAAGCGTTTGATTAGGATCCTGGGGTCGCTGGAGCGGAACAAAGCATAGATTCTGAGGAAGGGAAGATTTGGTCACTAATCCTTAAATAATTTATAAACCACACAGACCCTCAAATGTCATGTTGCGGAAAGAAATCCCGTCTAAATCCAGCTTCGCCACCCCAGCCATGACGTGCTAATGGAGTTTCATATTTGCGGGTGGATCGATAAATGTCATCTATTTAAAAGGAAGTTTTAATCGAACGATATTTAGGATCAGACATGGATGGGGTGTGAAGTTTGTACCTGCAAGGTGCTGGAGGGAGATATGCAGGATGCAGTAATGGGATATCGATCAAAGCGCGCAGAGGCATCCTCAATGGGACGATTTAAACAATTATCTAGCCTGCCTGTCCCAATGCCAATCACATACTGGGGCTCTGGGAGCAAGCCTTTGTGGCTTCCTTGAAAAGAAACGCAGCCTTGGAAATTAAGGGAAGGTCATACAGAGATGACAATAAATCTGAGAGATAGCGCCTCATTTTCTGGTATTTGGTCTCTACTCAAATAAATTAAAACTTTATTAAAAGTATTTCGAATATTTAAGTTATTCAGGCGCTCTAATGTTACAGTGCTTCGACGTGTCATTTAGGAATTTAGATACAAATACGCATATGATGATATGTTCGAGTGTTTTTGAAATAATTTACAGATGCAAACACAAATGTAAAACAAGATATTTTAGGCAAACGTTCGAGCCAGGCTATATGCTCAATAATAAAATAACGAAAATAAAAAATTATATGTTTTCTCTACCTGCTTCTGTGCGCTCTACTCTGGAGTCTCCGCCTTCAGTGCTGTCCGACTCCAAACTTGTTCTTTCTGCATTTGACGCAGGTAACAACTTTTCCTTGATGATAGAAAGTTCGTTTACCCGTTTACTGTTGAATTTGTTCGGATCCAATATGTCAACAATAGAAAAGGAAATCTTATGACTGGACGTCATTGTCACTCCTTGAGTTGCATCCTTTATGTAGAAAGACTCTTGAAGACAGAAGCGACTGATGTGCTTAATTACGCGCCTGGAGAGGAACTTCTCATAGTTTAGTCTGCTCCTTTTTTTTCAAACTTTATCATTTGTGGCGATGATCCCTCGAAGTGTTGTGTTCACTCCTCTGCTTCTGTCTGTCAGCCTCGCAGCGTGACTGAGGTGACCGGAGAGCGGTCTTTAAAGCGTCTATCCCCCCCGTCTCTAAACCAGACACGTGACACAAACACTATTAGTGTTTCACACGACCCCCTAATGGGCTCAAAGTATTCGCCGATAATCACCCATATCATTAAATTCAGTAATTCACGACCTGAAAGTAAATTGGGCACAGATGGCGCTTGATCCATATCAGAGATCACACTGTCTCCCCAAATTGGACTCTTTTTTTAGGCTTTAATAGAAAGGGGACTTTCGTGTATGTGGCAACAGAAACGCTCTTTTTTTTTTTTTTTAGCAAAAACCAGTGGTTTTCAGGTTCTACCTATAAACCTTTGGCTTTGTATATGTTCCCATTGAGTTATAGGCTTTTAAAGTAGCCAGATTATATTTAGGTGTTGACTAAATATTTAGGAGTATATTGACAACGATTATTTATAAGTATTATAACAATATTGTCATTTTTAACACTTTAAATTTGGCTTAAATTAAAAAAAATTTAAAAATAAAAAAAAAAAGAATGCAAAAAATGCAGCTCTGATGGCAGTCAAACCCTTCCCTACAGAATGTTTGTCTGTCCATAATGACAGATGTCTTCTGATATTAACTGTGCGTTTTGCTGTTTATCTTTCATGAAATTAGTCTTAGTACTATTTACAGTATTTTGAGAATCCATTGTACTACATTGCTGTGGTCAGCAAGACATTTTATACCTTTTAATGATGATAATGATAATGGGGAAATGATGCCTGAAATGACAAAGTTTGCTGTTTATTGGTATTGTACAGTAAAATCTTACTAAAGAAAATTAAATGAGGATGTGTTTTAGGTAGACTCGGGGATTCATGACGACTCACTAATCTATATGCTGCATTCAAAGCTAAATTGCAGGCATAGCGTAAATGCAGCTGATTGTTTTCTCACCTCATGTAATTGATTTATATTCACAATCAATCGGCTTCGTAGTGCTTGCAATTAGTATTCAATAAAAAGTGACACAGTGTTGTTTGGTGCTTGATGCCTGCTGATGGCTAAAATGGTGAAACCAGCACAGGATCAATATTCTCAGCAGGTGTCCAATACAGATAAAACCTGATGGGTAACAGTCATTTTGGATACTGGGAAGCTGAACTAGTAACTGAAACTGCACAGAAAGACTTGTTTGAAACTTCTTTTAATCCTAAAATGATCTAAATTATTCTTAATATTTTATTTTGAGTTAATCCTTTGTTTTACTAGAATCACAATAGACTAAAATTCATGATAAAATGTACTGTGTAACAAAAATGTAATATTTACTATCTAAGCCTGTGCAGCCCTTATGTTGTGAGTATGAGACAGAAGGCAGACAAACAATATCTCTGTAGTTCTCTACAGTAATTATAAATAATGTCTTTATTCTTTTGTAAAGCACCTCTTAACTTCAGTTTTTAAAAGGTGCTTTATAATTTAAAAGTTTACTTACTTTCTTGCTCAGTGACATGGGGGATCTAAACATGTTTGCACACTGCTGAAGGCCCACCCTACACAGTTTCCTGTGTTACTTACACAGCTCAGGATGATTACTCTGTAACATGGGAGTTTTATTACTTTCTTGTCATAGTCTGGTGGACTTGCATGGTCTGTAGTTACATAGTCAAACATTTGTTAAAGCCACCACTACAGGGTGTCTGCATGTCAGCATTTACATGTATATGGCACCTTGCACTGCCGTTACTGTAGTCCCTCCATATGAATAGAGGCCACTGCACACTGGAGGTTTACAACTTCCTACGTGAAAGCCCAGTGGATCGACATCTGTTTGTGTGGGACAAAGGGACGAGCCTCGAGGACAAAGAGGCCCTCAGGTAGACTTCAGAGAACGGGAACAGCAGCTGGTTCAGCTCCGAGTTTGTACGGGCCAGAAGGAGACTTCAAAGAGGAGGAGAATTCCCTGTCGAACACAGTAGGGAGCCAAAGAGACACACTTCCAACCAAGACCCCCCTCCTGGGTCAGTAAAGTCGTCACTTCACAGGGAGGCTGCCCCCAGTCTGCTAAACGTCAGATAATTTGTCTAATGGCAGGAGCAACATTATGAGCTCCAGTTCTGCTCACAGACTATAGTGTCTATTGTTTTCTCTAAACTCCACTGTCTCCTGAAATCTCTTGTAAAGTGGGACTCAAACAAAGGATCAGCAAGTGTCTGGTCAACTTTAGTGGACTAGTATATCCTGTGTGCCACATGCAAAAACATTTTAAGATACAGAAACTTTACTGAAGAATATAGTCATGGTTCAGCAGGCTTTGACACAAATGTTCAGAGGGGGACAGTGCAAAGATGACAGAAAAAGTGTGGGAGAATAAGAGAGAAAGATACACAGCAAAGTGCTAAATAGCAAAAGTAAGGAAGCTAACAAGCAAGAAACTGTGAACATGAATTTCTTATGCTGACATTAAGGAAAAATCTCTGTTGTGCTGTAGAGGATCATCATGTGGTGATCATGTTGCTGCATTCCAGTGTTTCTGACATATAACCTTAATCTTTATCTTTAACTAAACAATCTACATTATCACAACCCCTGTTTTCTTTATATTTTTAACCCATTTCTGATTTTCAGCTTGTTTTAGCATCTTATCTGCAGATCTTGCAGGCAGTATCTACAACTGAATAAACCTATAAGATTGACAAAAGGTTACCAAAATATAACTGAACCATTACAATCGCACAGAGCTTTTAAGTCTCTGCAAGTTCATCCACATTCTCTGCTAACATTGAAAGGACCAAAAAAAAAAAAAAGCCACACTCTTGGTCACTTTGTGCTCAGTTTATTAGAAACATTTTATTCCAGTAAATCTTTCCTAGGTTAGTGATTGACAGTGTGAAGGTTTTCTTTATATTTAATGTACCTCACCATAAGAACTTGCATTCTGTGTTGACTTCTTAACTTGCAGTTGTGTATTTTGGAACAGTGTCAGCACAGCTAGTGGTTAATACAACAAACAAATCTTCCAGTTTGGTCAATTGAGTGATATATCTAACATGCACATTAGTAGTTTTAATCTTTTTGCCTAACTTTAGTGGGAGTTATCTCAAAGCATTTACTCCTGCTACATACATTTCCAGGCCATTGGCAATGACATGTGCCAGTGCAGATCAATACGGTTCAATATTCCTTAACAGGCACAAAGCTTTGCCTTTTTTTTTGCCAACTCTCCCATATGCACCACATGCCTTGGATGCTACCACCAGCCAGGCCTCCTTTCAGTTAGCCCTCTGTGTTTGTGTGACTCTCTGACAACAAGGTCAGTGGCATTGCCCAGTAATTGTCCTAACGGCCTGTATACCTGTTGGGTGGAGGCGAGTAATGAGAGTTTTTCATTACAGGCGGGACGGGTGAGTGCGCCTGGCAGATGCTGACAGGCAGCAGATGTGTAAAAGTTGGGGGTGATTTGTAAAGGGGTCAACTCCCTCACAGAGGAGATGGAGGGCAATGTGGGGCGGGGGTAAATTATGCTGAGGGACACTGTCAGTCATACCATACTCCTGTCACAACAAGGTAAAGGTCAGTTCAAACATTGGTGTTGTCAGCTAACATCCAGAATTGTGTGGTCAGGTCAGGAAAGTGTGCAAACTTTATACCAAATAATGACTGGAGGATGCAGTTAAAGGGGTAGTCATTTTACGCAAGACTTGTTTTAATCCACTGTCGTGGAAAAACTGCCCCTAGTTAGATTCATATGTGATTTCTGTGAGATGGTTTTGGTGTTTTTTGGATGCACAAAGCTAAATGGGATGTGCCTTGTTTCTATTTGAAAAACCATTGCTTATATCATGTACTTCCATACCTACACTATTCAGACGGTTTACTATAATGGTCAAAGACTGAGCATGCAATGCTGTAACCACATAGGCCACATAGTGGATGGAGACAGACTACCAGCATATGCCTGGGTAGCTGGTCAGTCCATCACAGGACAAACAGAGAGAGACAGGCAACCACACATCGTCATGGTCTTCACCATGTTGGTTGGAACCATGGACTGTGTAAAAGATGGACATAGCTTTTGGGTCTATAAAGTGCCTTAAACTGGCATTCCTTCAATCGGCCAGCAGGGGGCGACTTCTCTGGTTGACAAAAGACTACCTGGTGTACAGAACTTTATGGGACAATGGCCCCTTGTCCCTTGTTCTCTGACCCCAGTAAGCTCTTTCCTGATTAGTTTATGGGCTCATCTTGAATAAAACATAAATTTTTTTTTTTTTGCAAATTATGGTCATTATTTGAGCATTATTGATGCTATGCTCATTGGCAAATGTCTTGTCAATCAGAAGTCGTTAGCCAGTGAGCGTGAGGTGTCCTCAGATTCAGATTCAGATCCACTTCTGGCTCATCATGTCAGGTTTCAAAAAACGCCAAGATGGCAATGGTGAAATTGTTCAGGGCGAGGCTTCATAACAGGACTTCACCAATGGGTGACATCATGACAGCTATGTCCATCATTTACACAGTGTATGGCTGGAACATATAAACTTCTTGCTGTGAAGCAACAGTGCTGATCACTGCATCTCTGTGCCTCTCCTCGTGTAAATTTTTGTCTTCAGTGTAGAAGAATTCAATACTAGGTTTGTGGTCAGAGGCTTGACAACTTGTAAAGGTTCATAAAATGCAGCAACTAGTCCACCAATCAGAGTCAAATGCTGCCTCATTACGGAGTACATGTGCAGTGTTCAATTTGAGACAAAACTACCTAAATTAAATAACTAAATTTCATCCACTGCACAAGTAAGCACGTAGACTACATAGTGTATTACATGGAAGTGTACTAACAGAGCTATCTGAATTCAGACAAAGTGTATAATTTTCATTAACTCATCCAGATATCTGGGGATGGACTGTAGACTACAGTTTGTGTAAAATTTAAAGAGATTTTTTTTACTGAATCTTGTCTCATTAATAGCATACTATGAATTAATTTCTTCCTTTATTTGCATGGTTTTATAGGTATACATCAGTGAAAATCATAATTAGATTAGAACTCTTGATCTCATCCTTTTCTTTCTTCTTCCTTAAACTAAGGCCCACAATAATTGTATAACACCAGAAAACTAGTCAAAAACCTACAGACATTAAATACTAATAGCAAAGATTGCTCTGTGTCAAAGTGGTTACATACCAGCATTTTGTCTTGTGTACAAAGCCAGGATGGCTTAATCTATTGTCCCTGCTAGACTAAAGATTATATGGTGTGTAAATTAGACTACATAGGTATTTTGGCCTGCATGTCTTGTCCACACAAAAAATGCAATTGCAGCCTAGGGAGGTGAATGTTGTGGTGAGTAGAGGAGAGTGTGCACAATTAGAAAGACCAAGAGGATACAGGCAGAAAGAGCTGCAGTTGCCTGTTTTCCGCAGGGCTGAGGCCTGCTAGTAATAGCTCTGGCATCTGCACAGAGCGCACTGTCACTCAACACAAGCATTGATTAGCCATTGTTCTGAGAAGGTCACATCATAACTCATTAACAATAATTAGTCCCGCAGTGCCACCTGCACTCCTTCTCTGGATTGCCCTGTTAAATTACGAGCAACCATCACGGTTCACGCGTGGAACAATGAAGATATATCTGCAACGTAAAGGCAAGAGCTATTAGTTACATTATTTAAATGGACCCGTTTAAACCTGGGGAGCTGTCTTTATGAAGGGCAATTAGGCACTAACCATAATTGATAATTCACGCTAATTACAATTAGGAAATATAAATAGTGAGTGTAGGATTAATCATCACTGCAGTTAAGCAGGGAGCAGCCATGGTGCAGGGTGGGTAGGTGTGATGGAAGGCAGCAGATTACGCTCCATTCATCTCCATCTAGGGCAGAAACAGATTGTGTTTGTCCCTTTATATTTTTCCATTGACCATTATCTCTGTTTTGTTTCTGTGCCCTTGCTAAATAGTTCATGAGGTTGTGAAACTGTGAGGCTGTAGTTAGTGAACTGCAGAATGAGTGTAGTGGCTGTTTAATGGTAGATGTTACTGGGAGGACTGGTGCCTTTATAACCACCCCCTGTCCAAAACTATCACCTCTGAGCAAGACTTCAGTTTCAGTCTAGTTTTAGCATTATATATTTATGGAGAACTCAGAAGATATAACGATTTTAAAATCTGAATATGTATTTCCCTCAAGAACTTAAAAATGGTGTTGTCCATTTTCTGGGTTGCTTTGTGAAGACTCTCATGCTGTATTTGCAATGAACCAGGACACTTTTTAGAATAAATCTTCTTCAGATCCACTAATTAGAGGAAGGTTTCTCAAGGTCACCTCATCTGACCTTTGAACTTGGTACCTCAGCTGCTCAGTGATGAAGATGCATGTTGTAATCCAGCACACTGACAGCGCTTGACCACAAAATCATGACACAATGAGATGTAACCTATTCCCTCTTGTTAAGAAATTCAGGCTCTCGACTTATTGATGTGCAGTGGTAAGATTAAACTACCTTACACATTGTCACTAGAGAAAACTGGTTTAAACATGGCAGGTTGTGTTTTGCAAATTAAACTGCATTGATAAGTCAATGTACACTTTGCCTTTGTCTTTGCTCTGAGAAGGCACAAAAGTCTGATTTAAATACAAATACCAAGGTGTCTTAGCTGAGCAAACAAACAAATGGCAACGGGCCTCTCTGGTAGGCATGTTGACTCAGATGTGCCCCCATTAGACTTTATTGCCTTATTCACAAGGGATTTGAATTAATCATTGGGGTTTGTATGTGTGTGCAAGAGAGAGAGAGAGAGAAAAAGAAAAAGACGCTCCTTTATTCTGTGCAGTCATATGTATTTTAGCCTGCTTCATGCATATGGACTACACAAGGGAAAGGGGTTTTGGTAAGTGATGGAGAAAAAAAAAAATCTGATTTGTGATCATGAAGAGCAGATTCTACACTGTAATCATTTGTAATCATTTGCCATCTCTCATCTTTCCTGAGGTTGGAGATATTTTTGTAAATAATGTAGATGTTCTGTAATTTTTGATGGAATTCAGTCTAAAATTGCACCCTTATTTCTACAAAGAAAGGTTTCTGTTGAAAATTTTACGCAAAAAAAAAAAATGCTTTTTTAGATCCATGGTCTTCAAAAGGGGCCCTACATCATGAGGCCCCCACTGTTGCTGGCAGCCGGTGGTAATTGCTACAGTGAGAGCTGGATCAGTGGAGCTGCTCTAATCAATAAAGTCTTCATCAACCATTTCCCCTGATGATTCTCCCTCATTTCTCCCTTAATTGTTCTTTTTCATCAAACAAGGACTGTGCCGTGAGCATGTGTGTGCGTCTTTGTATGTTTGTGTGCTCCCAAGAGTTTGTGCTCTGGTCTTCCCTCTCAGTGGACTGTGGCTAACAGATTGCTAATGGAAGCTGAGCTGCAAACAGCAGAGGGAACCTTTGCCTCCTATAGCTAGACTGTGACCTCCATGGGAGGAGGATTACTGTTGATCCAGGCTCAAGCTTCCCTAGAGCAGCTTCACTCCTGACACTGAGCATGACCACTGACTCAAATAAGGCCTTAAAATGTATTCTGTGTTATACTTTAACCATTCACAATAAACAGAGCTAGCCTTGACATCTCAGATCCATTATAAGCCCATACATGTAGTAATAAACTGCAGTCACAGGGGTTAATTAATGTTCTGGCACATGTGATATAGCAGTTAAGCACTGATTCCTATTAACCTCCTAAAATGGGTCTATTCACCCTGTGTGCATTTTGCATTACCATGATAATATACAGGAAAATACTTTACTGTGTGCAATACTTTTCACTCATCCTGTATCCTTATTTCAATCTAGCCTTGCAGAGACATCATCCACTGATATCTCTGCTGTCAAACCCCCCATATAATGAAGACATGTTTCATTTCCTCATTATAAACCTATTTCCTATAGAATATTTGTATAACGTAGAAAGAGTTAAAGTTATTATATTTGTATTTTGCCTGAACTGACCCTTTACAGAAGCAATTTAAATCAAGGAAAGGTTAATTTAAATTAAAGAGCTATACACATTTATATAACTTTTTAACAGCAAAATGAAATCAGTGTTTAGAGCCATTTTTTCTCCTTGCATGGTTTTGATTAAATTATTTTTTTTAAATCCCTAAAACATGACAGTGCCTGTTATTTCTGTTTGTAAATTTAGTTTTTAAGCATAGGACCTCCTGAAAATGTTTTTGAGTTTTCACAGCTGCCCTCTGGTGCCCTGCAACCTTCATCCTCAGATATTTTGGCCCATGACTGCCAGAGAATCGGAAATGATTGGAGTATAATTGTTTTCCTTTAGCACTTATTGCCCTTCTGTGCTAGTAAAACGGTTTGGGTCCTCTGCTCCCCCCAGGGGGAGGAGTTGCTGGCTTTCATAAAGCATCCCCTTTGGTTGTCTGGCTCTGCAGGCTCCACTGCCCATGTGGAGCATCCTCCAGTCAAAGGACCAACTCCAGAGGGGGAAAAAGGTGGGATATGTGTTAACGTGGCCCTAAAGGCACTTGTGTGTCTTTAGGGCCAATACAGTTCATAGCAGTGACACCAAACTGCACATTTTTGATTCCCATTTTCAGGTTTGACACAGACAATACACACTCCAAAAAAGCTGATGTAATAAATGTTGCAGAGTGATCAAAAGAGATTAAAAAGTTTAGAGATTTTCAGAAGTCAATACACATTAAGAATTCTTCACTAAATACTTAAAATTATTTTGTGAATCACCAATAAATCTGGTCAGTATTATCTGCCAGAAGTGCCGTGGGTCATTAACTGCTCTTAATAAGATATGACTAGACAGTCTATAAAATTAAAATAAGCTGCCTTCCCTTTAACCTTATTGATTTCAAGCCAGGAATCCAGAACAGGAAATAAAAGAAAGACTCACTTGCCAAACTTCTTTTTGAAGTCACTGTATAGGCTTTTTTCTGTATATGACTGCTGTATCTGCTCAAACTCAGTGTCATCAGCATCACAGTTCTCTATATTCAAGAGCAAGCTACTGAGGGAGGAAGGTGTAATTATAATTCATAATTTTCTGAAATCCATTCCCTATTTTGGAACCTAAATTGTTCAAAACATCAATTATTTGCTGGGATACAGACTTTTATTTATACATCAAAATTAAGGGAATAATTGTCCCATTGTCTAGAAAATATAACATATTATAGTTTTGAAAAATAGCTTAGCTGAAGTAACTCACTACACATTAATGTTCTTTGAAATAAAACACCAAATTTTGCCATTAGAGCACATGTAGTGATGAGATTAATGCTGCATTGGCACTCTGTCAAAACAATAAATATGTTCTTGATGAATCTGTCTTATATTAAGATTTATGAAACCTTTAGGGTTGTTGACTTACAGGACTTGAGAAAATTAGGTTTGAGTTGTCTAACAGCCGGGCCACTCGTCTCTTCAGTAAACTGCCATATATTGTGCCGCTGTGGGTTTTATCGACATATTCCATTTCTGAAGTCTTTACCTTTTATGACCATTTTCATAAATTCTGCCTGGGACAATCTCTGCTCTCTGTGGGGCTGATAGAAAGATCATCTCAGGGCTGTAGTTTGACGCTTCAGCACCCTCTCACATGCACATTTATACACACACACACATATATATATCTCCTACGAGTCATGCGGCTCATTCTCTTTGCTCTCTCTATCTGATGATCGGAGATGCCTCCCTGCTCAGTGATGAAAATGATTCAGACTCTCCCAGACGTCAAGGGAGAGGACGCAGAATGTTGAATGAGTTTACAGATGATGAGGATCTTAGCTTGGGACAGTCTGTATTTACAGCTCAATCACTTAACAGAGCAGGCCTCTCTATTAGACCTCAATCTATCTGGCTGGGTGACAGTCAGCAGCAAATAGGGCACTATGAGGGACAAGGAGGGCAACTGATAAGACCTCTGGGACACTGAGAGATCTCTCAGGGGGAGTATCTTAAATTTTCTACCATCTCCACTCCACCGGTAATCCATTTATGTTAAGATATCGGTCAATTATAGGCCAGAGTCTTTATTCAAAAGGATGGTTGCTCATTTTCCTTTGCCTGTTGTGATGTCCACACAGATAATTTTGTTTTGTAATAATTCTGAGATTTTAAACCTAAGTATGGTGGATGTGAATCCTGTATTTAGTCAGTAAATGTTCCATCCATCCTTTTCTGTTTATCCAATTTAGGGTTGCCGTGGGGCTGGAGCCTATCCCAGCTGTCATTGTCCAGGACCTTCTCACTGTGAGACCACAGTGCTAACTACTGCACCAGTGTGCCACCCACAATAAGTGTTACAGCATGGTAAATTTTATTTTGAAAACTCATCAAACTGGTCTGAAGACAAGCTCAAGGATACCTCAAACCATAGTGACTGAAACAAAAACTATCTGTTTTAAGGGGCTTTTTACAGACCTATTGATATGGAAATTAAGTGGAGAGAAACCCTAAGTATTTTTAGAATAGAAACTGTAAGACATGCTAAGGTTTAATTTGGCTCATATTGCTGTGTTAAACTCTAAAACTAGTACATATGGGTTCTTGCTTTGGATTATGGGCCAGGGTAGTCTCATGCTGCCTCATCTGAAATCAAACATTATTAGTAATACAAAAATAACTTGAACTGGAAAGGCACTAGTGTTGTCTCATACAATGACAGATTTTAGTCATTGTATCAGACAACACTAGTGTCTTTCCAGTTCAAGTTATTTTATAATGATGGGAATTGATTTGGATTTTGAATACAATGACATTGTGTTTTCCAATGAATCAGTCATTCAGTTTTTCTTCACAGTCACAATATTTTACATCCTCATCACACATTTTTGATTTCCCTTTATTGAATTATTTGTTATATTGTAATTCTCACTATTTCCCTCTCACAGAGAGGAGTGAGCTGCTGGTTTGATATTTCTGTGTCAGAAGGGGGAGCTGTGACTTTAAAGATCTCACTATGAACATTCCTCAGCAGTTCATTTTTGGTTATCTGGACAGGTTAAAATCATCCAAATGACATATAAAAACAATGTTAGTGTGCAGTAGAAGTGCAGGAAAAAAGGAAAAAGGCCTAAATGAGCTTAATAATTACTTCATAAAAAGGTACCCCTCATTCCTTTTTATTTTGCTAGGAAAATGGGAAATAGGTGTAACAATTTCTTGAAAAATGTGCAAAATACATGGAAATACAGTTTATAAGGCAAAAACAGAGTTTATACAATTCTAATGAGCTTGGAAGTCAATATATGGTTTGACCACCTTTATCTCTGAACTCTCTTAGGTAAGCTTTCTTCTAATTTCTTTAAGTAGTAAGTAAGCTCTTCTTTGGATATTGGCTGCCTTTTTGTTCCGTTCTCTGTCAAGATGTACCCACACTACTGCACTGTTGAGGTCCGGGTTCTGGGGAGGCCAATCCATGACTTGATCGTGTTCCGTTGTGTGTTTTTCTATCCAGGTATGCTTTTACTCCATTGGCAGTGTGTTTGGGATCATTGTCATGCTGAAAAATGAAGCCACTACCCATCAGACGCTTTCCAGATGGTATTGCATGGTGGATCAAAATCTGCAGGTATTTTTCTGCATTCATAATTCCATCAATTTTGACAAGATCTCCAACACCACTGGCTGAAATGCAGCCCCAAACCATGACAGAGCCTCCACCATGTTTTACAGATGGTTGTAGACACTCACTGTTGTACCTCTCTCCTGAGCTCTTCCATACAGACTGACAACAATTTGAACCAAAAATGTCAAATTTTGATTTTTTTTTTACTATTTCTTAAGGGCATAACTTTCAGATAATGTTCATCTGCTGTAGATAGTTTTTAGGCCTCACACTTCTTCATTTGTCCTGCACTTTTCCAGTTTCCTCAGATTTTTTAAGGATCCACTGCACACCATGCTGAGATATGCCAAATTTTCAGCTAATAGCTCTTTGGGAACATTCATATGAAAACCGTCAGGCACAAGGACTGGACTGAAAATGAGTGAAAAATCAGCGAATGTCCAAAGAAAAACTTTGAAAGACCTTCAGAAAGCCTGGAGAACTATTGCTCAAGACCACTTTTAAAAGAAAGTCTGGCTCCTTGGAAGCAAAATATGAAGAAATGAGGGGTGACTTAAGCCTTTTTCACAGTACTGTAAATATACTTATACTATCAAAAGATGTTATGACATGAGAAAAACACCATTTAAGAAATAGAAACGATCACAAATATGCTCTGGGGGATTTTAAGAGTAAGGAAGCTATCATTTTAGGTAACAAAAAAGCTTCCCATAAGTAAAAATCTTCCCCTGATATTTAATTATAAAAGATACAATTGATCTGTGTATGCTTGTATGATGGTTGTGAACTTTTATAATAAAAACAGAACTTGTGAATTTAGATAATAAGGTTCAATCAGTTATTTTTATGTTCCCTTGTGTGTCATGCAAAAATAACAACAAAAAACCTGTAATTAACATTTTAGTACACAACAAACGTTTAACTCTTCTAACTCCCCAATGACTTGGGGAAAAGTCTGGCTGCTCAGTTTGTGAGTAAGACTCAAGAGTAAGACCTAATCACCTCTATACAAACAAAATAGTATGGTGCCATCTGCTGGCTCTTCATAGTAATGGGGTGCTGTTGTCTAAGCTGCAGTGTTTTCCTACAATTATTTTTGTCACCAGGTTTAGTCTTTACATGTTCAGTCTTACTCACAGTAATAAAATTTTCCAAGCCCTAATATTCCTAAAACCTGCAGTCCCCTATACACAAGTGTGTCTGTGTTTGTGTTGCACAGGAAGGCTTGCACAGGATGGCTTTATTAAATATGAGCATCATTGGCAGCACACTATGTTCCTTGGGGAGAATGAAATATGTTGTGTAACAGTCTGTGAAATGATTAGTGGCCTTAACAAGGACTATTAGAAGATGAGCCAGGTCAAGAAGGGGTTATCAATGGATATAAACACACAAACACACACACATACATATTTACACCCTGTCACCTGTGTTTGCTAAACATTAGCTGTGTTATTCTGGGTCATCTCAGTTGGCAATTAAAGGAAGGTTAACTGCTAGATTGTTGCCTAAGCTACACACACAGACACACACACACACACACACAGAAACGCACACACCTGCCATGCTGAAGAATCAGTGTAGCCCTCCACCCAGCATCATCTGTTCAGGTTCAAAGTCACTGGGTGTCTACATATACCTGACAGCTGTCTCTCTACCAGGGTGTTGAATAATCATCGGTGGATATATTGGTTTGGTTATGGCTTCTCAAGTTTCCCATCCTTCTGCCAGACACACATTTAGTTGTCTTTTTCTTGGAACACAGTGTAATAGAATGACATTTCAGGAAGAGGGCTTAGATTATGTGTAAATACATTGAGTTTACAGCTAATGTAATGTCACATTTACTGTATACTTCAATGCAATTTGTTCATATGTTTTTTTGAAGGTCAGATGCACAAAGTTTGATTCATTGCATAAATAGTTATGTACCCCTACCCAAACCTGTTTACGTCCTACTCTATGTTCCAGCTCTGACACTGTGTGTGTGTGTGTGTTAACCCTGCAGAGGCAGACAGCTTACCATTATTCTACCAAGTCAGAAACTTAAAAATGACTTACTATGTAGTTTTATTCTATGTTCATGTAAAAGTAATTCAGTTTAAATATTACCATATTACCAGTAATTGTTTTTATCTAATCCATTATACACTCACTGGCCACTAGTACAGCGTTTGTCCCCTTTTTGCCTTCAAACTGTCTTTATTCTTCGTGGCATAATTTCAACAATGTGCTGGAAACATTTCTCAGAGATTTTGGTCCACATTGACATGATAGCATCACACAGTTTCTGCAGATTTGTCACCTGCACATCTATGATGCAAAACTCCTGTTCCACCACATCCCAAAGGTGCTCTATTGGACTGAGATCTGGTGACCGTGGGGGCCATTTGAGTACAGTGAACTCAATGTCATGTTCAAGAAATCAGTTTGAGATGATTTGAGTTTTGTGACATGGCGCATTATCCTGTTGGAAGAAGCCATCAGAAGATGGGTACACTGTGGTCATAAAGGGATGGACATGGTCAGCAACAATACTCAGGTAGACTGTGGCGTTTAAATGATGCTCAATTGGTATGATGAGAAATCAAGACTCAGTACACC
>VUQI01038209.1:0-10817 GCA_015106735.1 Paratilapia polleni | reverse complement strand
GTGCTTTAATGTGGACTCTTTCTTTTTCAGTGAGTTCTCGACGTTTTACCATTTTGAACAGGAGTGAGGAATTTCAAACTGAATTCACATTTTTATACCCTGGACTTCTCTGAGAAGTTATCATCATTAATCAAGCATAACATTCAACCACTAAAACTAATTTTTCTGTTCAGGAATGCAAGTAAATAACTGTAATTTGGCATCTTAATAAAAAAAAATAATAATAATAATGTAATTTGCTATTTTTTCTGCTTTTTTGTAAAACAATAAATTTGAAAATTGATGGATAACAACAGTAATTATATTTTAGCATTAAAAATATCATTTTGATTAAAGAGCTTGTGGATACTGATGGATTAACCATTACAAAAACATAACAAATGATTTTGGTGATTACCAATACTGTTAATTTAGGGCAGCTGTGGGATAAACCTTACATTGGGTGGTGGTCTAATAAATTTGTTAAGCACTGTAACTAATCAATTGCTAACCTATTGAGCAGAATGAGACACTTACTGACACTTGTTGTTAACAATGAGTAGTTACTAGATGGTGGCTTAAACAGTCACCTCGCTTACCAAATACATGGCTTTTGCTCTGTGCTGGATCACCACTGCTCAGTTACCCTGAAGCTTAGTGATAAGTATTATGTAATATTAAAATTGTGTTTTATAAGATTTCTTTTTTTTTTTTTTAACATCACTGTAAATTGTGCTTATTTCAAGCCAGGCAGGAAACAGTAATCTAAAAACACTTTTATAACATTTTATATTTGCAGTTTAAAGTCACACAAAATGAGGGTTATGTTATTCACTTTCATACTGGAAGTACTGGAAGTGACAAACTTCTGCACATCAAAACAAGTATTGTCTAGAAACAGTCTCCCATTCTAAAATGTTGGTGACTGACTGACAGCCCTTTTTCTTATACTTCAGTGTGAATGAAACAAGATTACAGGATGACTATAAATAAAAAATATACTCATGAAAATGCATGCAATAATCATTGCTGCAAATGAAAGTAGATCATTTTGAAATATTTTTCTGATGTTGGTTCTGCATAACATTAAGGGTCTTAGATTTACTGTAACCATATGTGTTTGTATGCTTAAACAGAATGCCATATAGACAGAGCTGTGAAAATGATTGACAGACAGAAGTAACTGTTCTCGAACTTGAAGTCTGAAAATTATTCAGTGTCTGTGTGTGTGCAGATACTTGTACACAGACAGTGACTGATAGCCTTACAGTCTGTTACCAGTCTTAAAGAAAAGTTTCTGTTTTTCAAGAAGTTGTCATTTGAAAAGTTTCTCAGCCTTTGTCCTCTGTTAGAGATAATGAGTCATTTACATTCCAATCATTTCTTGACGCGAAACATCGGCAGCAGGTGGTGGAGGTTATGAATAAAAGCACTACCTTCAGTATAAGTGTCTTACTTACATCAGTGCAAATGCATCTCCGTTCTCGCTTTTTAAGAGCTAAGGGTGACGAGAGTTAGATTGAGAATGTGAGAATAATCGTTCTTCTCCTTTTAACTCGCTAATTGAGTCCAATTTAGCGTATGTGTGAATGTGATTTACAGTATGTAGGTGTGATGTACATTGTTATGTCCTTCACATATTTTTAGGGGCCATGGTGCTACTAATGTGTTAAAAGTTGCGCAATATGTAAAAATAATGGCAGTAGATTTTAGTAGCTATTTGAAGTGAAAACTCTTGTATTTGTTGTCACAGTTCACTCAGTTGTTAGCTTGTTTAGTGCATGTATGATGTGTGAAAATCAGTGTGTTTCCCCAGGAGTGTGAGGGTTTTTTGTTTTTTTTTATTAATATCACAGCCAAACATCTTTCCAGCATTGTTTCGGTAATAATCAAACACCTCGGAATGCATGGCAATATTCACACGCTAAATACACTAATGTCCTACATTTTGTTTTTTGTTTTTTTCTTTTTTAAGTGTAGATTAAATCTGAAGTTAACTTTTGGGGTTTGCATGTTCCACAGACAACACAGAGTTATACCCAGCATATGAAATTAGTGGGTTTGGGGAATGGACACAGTTCTTGAAAAGAAAGCCTCTGAGACGGAAAACACACGAGTGTTGCCCGTCTCTTTGGTGCAGGCTTTAGTTAGTTTTAAACAAGGTGAAAGTAAAACTTTGGCTGATCCTTTGAAGTTTTCCCTTGTGTGCCGCACAACAGCCCTAAACAGAAAAGGGCTCTTAAAAAATAGGCTGCGTGTTAAATTTGAATAGAATAGAAGCAGAGAAAGAGCATACATTTGCAAATAGTTTGCATCTAATTTAGTTCAACTTGAATAACATTTTAAGAATGCCAAATAACCCCATCATTTGAGTATTACTTAAATCTAAAAAGATAAGTGCTCTTGCGCTGCCTTTCCCTTTTAAAGGGTCAAATAGTTTTTAACCATAATGCTTTACTTCCACTGTGAAACATGTTACTTGTAATGTTTTCATTGGAAGAAAGTGGCTTCTTTCTAAATACTTTGGACCTTATTCAAACTTTGTACATTTGAAGGAAGTAAATCCACTTACCAAAAAACCTTGGGATTGCTGATGTTGGTGTTCAAAGTGCTTTGTTAAAAATCACACATTGTTAATGTTATATATGTCCCTTTTTGTATAAATTTGTTAAAAAATGAACCCTTGACACATTTTGAAAGGAAACTTCTCCTGGATAAAAGAGAGTGTGAAGTAGATTTATTAGAAGTGACAGTAGTAGAAGAAAGTTGGCGTGTGTGATGTGGTTCCTGATGATAGCATATATAAATATACAAGCTCCTTAATTATTATAATTTTCTTTGAGAATTTTTGCACTCATAAATGGCACATTTCTTAATTATGGTAATGAGGCATGTGGAGAAACAGCTGGAACATAAAAGCTGACTCAAGAACTCATAAATTGAGCATGCCAACCCTGATGTTACCTATGCATAAGTGGATTGATCGACACAACATCTTGTTTGTAGCAGTTTGAACAGAAACTTGTTGCATCTTAATAACAGAAATATGTACGATTTGTTTAAAACAAACATGATAAGTATCCATCTGTCTTTTTGTAGCTGTGTTGAGAGCATGTGCTGATGGAGCTGCTAATCATCTTTATAACGTCACAGCTGGGGATCGTGACAGGTAAGTCGGCTTTGTGTCACTTTTGCATCAGTTAATTTGTGTTTATTGGTAATTCTAAATTGGCCGTAGGTTTGAATGTGAGCGTGAATGGTTGTCTGTCTCTCTGTGTTAGCCCTGCGACAGACTGGCGACCTGTCCAGGGTGCACCCCGCTTCTCGCCCTATGGCAGCTGGGATAGGCTCCAGCCCCCACCCACGACCCTGAATAAAATGGATGGATGGAATTTGTGTTTTCCCTTTGAGTTGTATGATTTGAAGAAATTTAATTATAGAAAGAAACTGCACACTTTTTATTTACAAGAATTGTTTGTTTTTTGTTTTTTTTCCTGAGTGCCGTATTTTGCCTTTACCGGGTATGTGTCTGGTTGCATGTTCATGATTGTGTGACTGTGCTCCAGCTGAGATATACCCTGTTTATGTATGTGTGCTGCGTGTGTGTTTCTGACGCAGTACTTTAGGTGTGCATTCTGCTGCAGCATTTGTGTGTGCGCGTGCGTGTGAGGCTAATGGAGGGCTCCTGTCAGGTCAGAGATGGATCTGGGGATCACTGGGTCCCTGAAGTGTTCAGGCTTTCACATTAACACCCAGCATGTGAACATGAGCGTGTGTTTTGTCAGGGTGTGAATGGGATGTTGTGTGTTTGTCTGTCTACATGCATGTTCTTTCTCTTCTATCAATGTAGCAACCTTTCTAAGTTGTAGACATCTCCTTAATGTCTTTTAGGCCCATTAACTTCCTCACAAGGAAAACTTATATTAGTCCTTCAAAAGAGAAAATAAGTTAATCCATAATGTTTTTCAAACTAAAATATTGCTATGCTATACAAATCTTGTTCTTTATTTTTATTCACTTTTGTTAGGAATGGGATAATAAGAACTCTGTTAACACAGATTGATTTTTTTTTTTTAAGGCCTGTTAAGGCATGTTGTTTATGCCAAATTCTCACCCTAACATCTAAATGTTGCAGCAGAAAATGAGACTTACCAGACCAGGCAACGTTTTTCTGATCTTCTACTGTCCAATTTTGGTGAACCCGTGCAAATTGTAGCCTCATTTTCCTTTTCTTAGTTGACATGAGTGGCACCTGGTGTGGTCTTCTGCTGCTGTAGTCCATCTGCTTCAAGGTTCAACATGTTGTGTTCGACGTGTTGCATCTTCTACATACCTTGTTTGTAACAAGTGGTTATTTGAGTTGCTGTTGCTTTCCTATCGACACATTCTGGTCATTCTTCTGACCTCTGGCATAAATAAGGCACTTTTGCCCAGAGAACTGCTGCTCACTGGATATTTTCTCTATTTTTAGACCATTCCTTGAGATAGATGTGCAGGAAAATCCCAGTAGATCAACAGCCCATCTGACAACAACAACCATTCCACTTTTAAAATTACTTAAATTCTTCCCCATTCCGATGCTCAGTGTGAACTTCAGTAGGTCATCTTGACCATGTCTATATGCCTAAATGCATTGAGTTGCTGATTTGTGTTAACGAACAGTTGAACAGGTGTACCTTCTAAAGAGGCCGTGAGTGTATAGTGGTGTAAATGTTAGCAAATTAGACAAATATTAACCATACTGGTAACACTGCAAAACAGCTTAAGAACCGCAAACGTTTAAGATTTATTAAACAAAAGATGGTTGTGGTTGGTTTATGGTTGGTGCTCTATTGCATGATCAAGACAAATTTAAGTAGAAAAATGATAAAATGTTGTTTTCCAGCCACAGCAATAGCTAAAAAAGGATGAAACAACAAAACTGACATTTTAGTTCATTGTTATAGCAAACTCTTTTGTGCAAAGACAAGTTCAGCTGATTAATATTATAAACAGGATGAGGTAGAAAATTGCATGCTGCAGGTCGACTCCAGTGCAGTTTACCATATATTATGACAATGCTCAAACAGCATTCTTTTTTTTTTTTTAAATAAACCAAGCCTTTGTATATCTGTATTGTGCATGTCTGTCAAACACACCATGTGAGTCTTGATGGCATAGGCATCGTTCTTAGTTCCGTGTAGTTGTGTGACACAGCAGATTCATCATCTGACCCCTCAGCTCGAGCTGTGTCAGCAGCCTGTACAGTGGAGCTGTCAGCTAGGCCTGCCTTTTAGCCTGAGTGCTCCCAACACTAACAGCATCTGTCCTGAAAAGTTATGCATTACACAGGGAGAGTGGGGGAGAGGAGGGAAGAAAGGGAGGGGATGCTTAAGGGTGGGGAAGTATAAATCAATCACCAACAAGTTAAGATGTATTTAACCCAACATTACCATAACTAATGGACTACAGAGAAGGAAAGGAGAGGAGGAAGGGATAAAGAAATGCAAGTAATCAATCAAAGCCAAATTTTGTGAGATCTTAACTGTACTGGAACACAGACAAGAGCAGCAACTTCCCCATGTATCAAATATAATTCACTAGTGAGAGGTATGAGGGCGATAAATGGGAAGAGAAAAAGCAGAAAAAAAGATAATGGAAAACAGAGAGAAGTTGAAGATAAAGATGTAGCAGATACATGTGTTTTTCTGTATTTCTGTGGGTGTACATGTTGGATTTATAGTTGTTCCCCAGATTATATGTAAAACCATTATGGGATCCCTCCCAAAAAATATCATATAGACAGAGATCAAAGCCTACCCAAAGGTCATCTAAACTCTTGCAGGTCAACAGACTCATGAAATGATCATTTCCCTCAAATTCCTACTGAAAAATGTGCTGCTTCACTGTGGGGGAACAGTTTCACTTGTAGAATGATCAGCCACAATGATCAGCAGCATTAAAACCACCTGCCTACTACTGTGGAGGTCTTCCTTGTGCTCCTAAAACAGCTTTAACATTTGAGCATGAACCTTTTACCTCTGGGGGTGTCTTTTGGTGTCTGGCACAGGGATGTTGGCAGCAGATCTTTTGGTTCCCAGTGGGTTGCAGGATGGGGCCTTCCTGGATGTCCCTGTCCTTCAGTTTGGCCATATTTTCTGCTTTTTTGCTGGTGAAGATGTAATTTATGCCAGATTTACTGGGGGGGGGGGAAGGCTTTACATTTGATTGCTATGGAATTGTGTTGTTTGTGGTAAGAGAAATCCAAAACTGAAATTTGCAGCAATGCAATTTCCTAATGTTTTCTTTGAAATGCACATGATGTCAAGCCTTAAAATGTGAAGTGAGTTTGTGTTTTGTTCCACATATATGTATGACTATGATTTCCATCAAAATATAATGAGAATAACGTTTCTGGTCAACCTTCACAGTCTCCTGTATTGCCACAAGAGCAGAGTGGGTGGACGGCCTCCTACAGTTAAAAGAAAGGCGCCACGTAATTTTCTGTCAAAACAGCCTTAATGGTAGACATTAGGGATGTAGAGAGGAGGGGGTGCTTCAGGCTAAGGCTCTATGCCTCTTATGATGAGTCAAACAATGATTCCACTCGGTGGGAGAAGGCAAATGGTACATATTTTTGATTTCTCTATGAAGCTCACATCCATATATTTTTTCCCCTCTTATTTTAAAGTGTTCTCTCTTCGCTTATGTAAGACGTAGAAACATCCTCACATCATGCATTATTGATTTTCTATTAGCAGTTTTCCTGTTCATATTTATATATTCCTCTATCTTCACTGTATTTAAACCTAAATTAATTCAGAGTACTTTTCTTTGCTGACATGCAAGCCCTGAATCATAACAGCCAGTTGCTGATTGCTTAAGAATTTGGGTCACCTATTGGTTCTTTTCTTGGTATTGCATCTCCAATTCTCCTTTTACATATTTAAATGAAGCATGCTTAAGTCCCCTAAATATTCCTAACAGTTCTGCTCATGCATACATGCTTTTTACTCTGTCCATGTTAAATGTTTACATTGTCCTCTGTCTTGCTCCACATTACTCTCTCTCTGCTACTTACTGTGTTGATAACTGACAAGTTACCAATATAGGATTTTTAAGACTGATACCAATACTGATACTTGGTGTTTTAAAAATCCGATATATTGGCCGATATTTTTTTCCTTCAGACACATGAAACAGATTTCCCTAACATTTATTAAGTGTAGTTATTTATGAGCCTTTACTAGGATAATATTACAGTGGAGTTTAAAAATAATCTTGTTTTATTGTTACAAGTTGTGGATTACTCATTTATGCTCTGCCCAATTTTGCTTGGATCAGATGGTTGTGTTTGTGGCATTCAAATTACCTGTTTTCAAGTTGCAGATCACCCTCTTGTGGTACATCAACACTCATAACATGGTTGAAGGGTGTTTCATCTCTTTTTTTTTTTTTTTACTTTAATTTTTATTCACTGACTTGTTATAAATGCTGATACCAATTTATTGGCAAATAGCTAGTATTGGCTGATATATTGGTTGTAAAAAAAATCTTGTGATGGATTTTTAATAAAAGTATAAATTTAGTTTATCCTTTATCCTTTTCCATATGGTGACAACAACAGTGTAATGAGTTACAATCAAAGTAATGATCACAATAATTGTAATATTTGTAGTCTTAAATGCACTACTATGATCTTGTATTTGATTATCTTTTTAAGCACTAACAGTCACTAATATAAAGCATTTCAACCTTTAACCAACTTGCACAAAAAGAGCTTTCATGGGGCTTCTTGCCCTTCTATCAGCTCTTCCTGGTTTTCTTGTAAATGTATCCCAGCATCTTCCCTCTCTCACATTAAACTTACATTGTTTATAATTTCTGCATTAAATCTAACCTTGTGAAGAAGATCAGAGACTGAAGACATGGGTGAACAGGGAGGGGAGCATGTCTAAATGTGGATGGAGGTAATTGTACTCAAGCAGTTTATAACATTTGCAGCTTCTGGTTTATGTGGTGTTAAAGAAAGATGCAGACATATGCTTGTGTTTTTGTGTCTGCATTTGACTAGTGTATATGTAAAAGAGATTTTTATAGCATAGTTATATCAGCATATCTAGGTGTATTCATTTTTGTTTGTTGAAGATAATGCTGTCCGCCTCAGCAAATGAAGTTGTCAAAAGCAGAAGTACTTGTTTTATAAGCCTGAGTGGTGGATAGATATCTCTGACAGCCTCTCTTTTTATTTCTCTGTCATTTCCATATATTCTACATTCCACTGATGTCTCACACTTTCTATTCTTTATGTGTACCTGACAGGAACACATCTGCATGTGTGATGCAGACAGAATCCCACGTAGGTTGAATTGTAATACAGATGTGATCAGAAAGGATTTAAAAGACAAATATGTTGATGATATATATTCCCTTTAGCATTCTGTTCAGATATATTAGTGTTAAATTTGGAAACTGTTTAATTGTTTAATATCAAGTATTCTGTGACCAAATCATGGTCAAATGCCAGAAATTTAATCAGCATGACTATGTATAATCTTCAAAGCCAAACTGGTTTCCTTCTGTTTTTCTTTAGCCTCTCTCTTCACCTGCAACTCTGCTACACTCCTGATGGAGTTTGTCTATTACAGACTGATTGAAAATTCCCCCCTGTCTTTATTGCTCTGTGTTGGAAATTGACATGCTGAGTCGAGTTGATGAGCACAGGGAACTGAGCCTTGCCTTTTAATACGAGGGCTTTGCACTTCTGTTGCTACATAATGTGGTGTGCTACTTTTTGTTAGGTTTATTGTATTAGAATTGTAGCAATTAAGGATAATTAAAATTACAACTATCTCTCTTTCCCTTCCTCTCCCTGGCTCTCTGTAGTACAGCTAGTAGCCCTAAGAGTAATACAGAGTTAATAAAGCTAGTATATGTGATTTGGGTGTGAGAGGTGTGTGGTTATTAGAAGCCTACGGGCATTTAACTGATTAACTTTGGGATCAGACACAGTTGGATCACACATGAAGAAATATGATTTTATAGATGTACACACGTATGCTTGCATGATCATACCATGTGCAGACAGGAGGTTTTATTTGTTGTTTCATTATAGATGTGCATAGACATGTTCGACTCACATGTACACCAGCATGCAAGTGAGTTCACATTCATGTGCTTTGAGGTTTTGGTAATTAGAATCTTTGTTGCAATGGGATAATAAGAACTCTATTAACACTGATTGATTTTCTAAGGCCTGTACTTGCACAACTTCTTTATTATGAAACCGGATACTTATAAACCACACAAAGATGAGTTATGCTGCTTCATCTACAAACTACTAACTTATGTCTACAAATTAACCTTCAGAACTGCCTTAATTCTTCGTGTCATAGATTCAACAAGGTGCTAGAAACATTCCTCAGAGATTTTGGTCCATATTGACATGAGAGCATCACAGAATTGCAGCACATTGATCAGCTCCACATCCACGATCTGAATCTCCCATACCACCACATCCGAAAAGTGCCCTATTAGATTGAGATCTGGTGACTGTGGAGGCCATTTGAGTGAAGTGAATGACTCATTGTCATGGACATGGTTGGCAACAATACTCAGCTAGACTGTGGTGTTTAAATGATGCTCAGTTGGTACTGTGTGCCAAGAAAAATGTGCCAAGAAAATATCCTCCACACCATTACGCCATCACCACCAGCCTGAACTGTTGATACAAGGCAGGAAGAATCCAGGCTTTCATGTTGTTTGCACCACATTCGGACCCTACCATCCGAATGTTGCAGCAGAAATCGAGACTCATTAGACCAGGCAATGTTTTTCCAATCTTCTTTTGTCCAATTGTGGTGAGCTCATGCAAACTGACAGGAGTGGCACCCTACAGTTTGCATTGTGTGGTCTTCTGTTGCTGTAGTCAATCTGCTTCAAGGTTTGACGTCTTTTGCATTCAGAGATGCTCCTCTGCATACCTTGGTTGTAATGAGTGGTTATTTGAGTTACTGTTGCCTTCCTGTCACCCTGAAGCAGTATATCCTAACAAGTATTACGGGATATTACACCGCCTTGCGTCATATTTGTGGTATGAAATCTAACACTTGTTCTTCATGGCCGTCTTCTTTGGGCTGACCTTGATCCTTGATGATATTGCCACTGTGTTAGCACTGAGCAGTGCTTGCTCTTGTTGCACATGCACTCTGAGATTGCTCAAAATTGTTTGTAGCAGTTTCAGTTATTACAAAAAATGTCCAAACAAGTAATTGAATTACTTGAATAACTGCTGTATGCAAATATGAATGCAGTTGAGCTACCAAATGTAGTTAAAATGCTAGATCAATTACACCACCCTGCATGGGCCTGCAGCCACAGGCACCTCATTCAGTTTGCCAGGCGTGTGTTTAAAACCTCAGAGCATGGACTAAGGGAAAGAGAAAGAGCTTGGGTTTTGGTATTCCAGTGGTATGGAGTGAGCCACAGAATCACTTTGATGACTGCTACTTCTGTTTAGTCAATATTTCTGGATACAGTTCCAAAACTAAATCATCTATCAGTTCCCCTAACCTGCCATCAGCAATGAGACCTGTACCACATTCAGATGAAACACCACCTCCCATTTTTACTGGCTTAGGTGATGAGAGAGAAGAGTCTGATGAAGTTTTGTCTCCAGATGCACAACATTCTAGTGATGAGGACTTTGAAGATCCATCTTCTAGTAGCTCATCTGTCCCCCAGTTATCCACTCAGCCAGAGTTAAATGACTTAGTACGAGATTTGGATCTGCCAAAGGAAGCGGCTGAGTTGCTTGGGTCTAGGCTCAGTGAGAAAAAACTGGCAACAGCAGAAATATT
>VUQI01038208.1:0-10023 GCA_015106735.1 Paratilapia polleni | reverse complement strand
ACCACTTTTGATAGATACTGACCACTGCAGACCGGGAACACCCCACAAGAGCTGCAGTTTTGGAGATGCTCTGACCCAGTCGTCTAGCCATCACAATTTGGTCCTTGTCAAACTCGCTCAAATCCTTAAGGCCCTTTCACATAGGAAACGGCATGCACTGCACTGACCGCTAGGCTGAGCAAACTGCCCAAAATTTGTGTTGCTCTGGCCGCTCCCTTCCGCCTGTACTACGTCCGTTTTTGCAGCCACTCACGGTCTTCAGGTGTACTATATGCGCCCGCTCTCTGTCATCTGCGTTTCTATTGGTTGCACAAAAGTACGTCACATGGCGAGGAGTACTTGGACTTGTGCTTGCACTTTGCTCGACGCAGCAGGAAACCGTTATTGCGTGGCGCAAGCCATAGAAAGGAATGGGTTTCAGAGTGCAGCGCGTGCTGCTTCCTATGTGAAAGGGCTTTTACGCTTGCTAATTTCTCCTGCTTCTAACACATCAACTTTGAGGACAAAATGTTCACTAATATATCCCACCCACTAACAGGTGCCATGATGAAGAGATAATCAGTGTTATTCACTGAACCTGTCAGTGGTCATAATGTTATGTCTGATCGATGTGTAAGCACCTCAGAGACCAAACAGTTTCTGTATCAGGGTGTAAACATGTTTATTTCTGCTGTAAAGTTGGACATTTTAACATGGGAGTCTATGGGGATTGACTCACTGCTGGAGCTAGCCTGAGCTGAATCATAACGTTTCAACATGGACGCCAACCAAGCCCCTGTCTTCTGGCTGTCCTGCAGCATTTGACTGAAATGAGCAGAAGGTATAGTTTCATACAGCTCAGTATCCATCCTCCTGCTTCTATCAGCAATCATATGATCAGTAAACACCAGTGACCCACTTCTACTCGACCCACAGCCTCCCATCACACTGCCTCCACCGAGTTTGTCAGACCATGTGGTAGCTTAATCTCTTCCATCCTTCTGCTACAAGCTCATCTTAAAGTTGAAGATAAAACCACAAATGATGCTTTAAATATTTTTGCTTGTCTATATATAAACATAATAAATTACTAATTAATGAGTTTTCGAGATGTTTTTATGTCTACTTTCAAACTTAGGTCAGCGCTAGACTAGCTGTTCCTTTTGTTTCCAGTCTTTATGCTAAGCTAGGCTAACCACTATCACTATCTAATACATACACATCTGAATGATTTCCATTCAGTGATATGGATTCCTGCACCATAAATTAAAATTAAAAATCATTGCTTTTGAAGACCTTTCAATGGAAAAACGATGTATTAAATTTGGACTAAATGTTGGATATATAACTGTTCAATCCCTGCTGCACAGTCATGGTTTTCTTTGCTGCTAAAAACAGTGAAGTGGATCTGAACCACAGATTCACTGTTTGGTCAGACCATCATCACTGAATGGGATTAACTGTGATTTAATGTTTTTACGTTGGTATAGCATACATTCATTTTTCTTCATGCTTAAAGTGATTGTTATACTCCTAACTTCATAACTGAGTTATAAAATGTATTTTATTGGTTACAATTTTATAACACGACATCTCCTGCATTGGATGAGGCTCTCGTCTTTTTCACATGCTGCACTTTGTCTCATTTTTTTTTAACAAACACGAACACGCTTGAGAAAAGAATCACACTCAGCCTGACTCAGATTTCAGTGTGGACATTAAGCTCAGGATCAGGATTTTTTCACAGCGAGTAATTCAAACCACACAGCAGCATATTAATGACTAACCTCGTGTTGTGGATGGATCATCTCAGACATTCTCTTGGCTGAAGTCTGGTTCATTTTCAGCGTCTTCTTCCTGCCATATGATGGCGTTTGTCTCTGCCCATCAGGGACCCTCAACATGAACTTTTACTGAGAACAGTCTAACCCTCATCCTCCATCTTCCCTGTGCTAATGTGTTTATATTAGCCTGACCACAGCTCTGTAGCAAGCCCCCAGGCAGCACATCCTTATATGTTAACTGGCCTGACTGCACTAACACTGATGTTTAGTTTTCCATCTTAATTTATGTCCAAGGTTACAGCAGGATTCAGTCAGAAAATGATATATCATCTTTAGATGGAAACTCGTTAGCTTAACTCTGCTAACTCTCATAAATCCTGTTTTTCATGGTCGCCTGGACATGAAAAACTTTATTGTAACACCTGGGAGAACAGCCACACTGATCATTTTTAACTCTCATCTGTGCCTCAGTGGTTGTTTGCTTTTGGGAACTGAAGGAGAATTTAGACCCAGAAATGGTGAATGACATTAGATTTAACAAGCAGATAAGACGTTTTTGACCCTGTGACTGTGGCGGTGAGAGCTGTATTATTATTTGTGGTTATTTTTAGCAGTGTGGTTCACTGACAGTCGGCCTGTTTTTGCCCCCAGAGGACTCATCTGCTGTTTCCTGGCCTACAATTCTTCTGTTTAGATAAGACGTGTGTCATCACGCCCGCTTCTCCGTGTGTGTTTTTGTAGTATTTGAGACGCTGTATTAAAAAAAAAAAAGAGAGTGACTGCATGCACGTTTGTCTGCTTGACTGCATGTCTTGGAGTGACTCTGTGCGTGCGTGTGTGTGTGTTGTGTGTGTGTGTCCTTTCCTTGGGGCTGAGGTAAAGAACATCTGTGAGTGTGTGTGTTAGAGTGCGACACACACACACTTGTCCTCACTCCCATGTGTCCATTATTGCAGTTAGGTGGCGAGCTCATATCTCCTAATGTTTAATTGATTGATTGATTTTAATATGCACACCAAAGTACATTTAGCCAAACCACATAACAAAAATTGGATCACCTATTACATCCTGTATTAAAAACAACAGCTCAGTCAATTTAGTCTTATGCTTCCATATCTAGTGGTTAGCCTACACAGGTCAGCAGCAGGTTAATAAGATAAATTGCTTAGCTAACTGTTGTTTATGTCTAATATTCCTCCGATGCTTAACCCCAACGGGGGGTCAACTTAGGCCTGGTGGGTCACCGGGCTTACAGTACACTGGGGGAAACCCTCTGAGCTTAAAGATACTGTGAGGCCATCTGTCCCGAAGTTTAGGTTGTACTGTAAATTCACGTTTCAACAGGATAAGCACACCAGAAAATCTACCAAGCAGTGGCGCAGAAAGAAGAAATGAAGAGTTATGAAAAGGCCTCATCAAAGCCTGAACTGAAGACAGGCCCCCCATTTCACTGTCCAATCACGGAAAACACCAACAACAAATTTCTGCTAAAGAGGGCAGGACTCGGTTCTGATGTCGGGGCTGAAGTGTTTTTTTTTTCCTGAAATGAACTTCACATTCAAATTAATTTTATTTATATAGCACCAGTTCACAACCATAGTCATCGGAAGGTGCTTTGTATTGTAAGGTAAAGCCCCCACAGCATTACAGAAAGAAACTATACACTGTACATAAAAGATGGATGAAGCTTCTGACCGTTCTGAAATGCATTAAACCTGCATTCTGTCTAATGGCCAGCAGGAGGCGACTTCTCCCATTATCCTCCGATTGTATCAAAGCCTATGGGGAAATTACCCTGCTGCTCAACTGATTTATCATGTCAACAGTTTCCTAATTACTTTACAAGCTCAGCTGCTAGTTTCAAGTCTTATTTATTACAATCTAAAGTCTGTTTAGTAAATTATGGCCCCACTTAGAGTTCTTGAGTTGGGCCTGCGTGGTGGTTGAAAAGCTGCATTTTGACAATAAATTTGAAATGTTGAGACTGAACCTGACCTTTCATGATTAAAGTCAAGTAACTGAACTTGATGTTTAAAGTTTATTTTGGAGAAAATATTTCAACTTTATTTTTGACATTTGAACTATACTTTCAAAATACATAATAAATAAAAAAATTAAAATCTTTGTCTCTGATTTATTATTTCTTATGTCTGACAGTCACTGAACTGAAAGGTCAGTTTTACTCTTGATATTTCTACAACAACAACAGCAAAGCTACTACTTACTCTTGAAATGCCAAAACAAATGAATAATCCTCTCAAATAAAAATACTGAAAGCTGGACTTTCAATTCTCAAAATTAAATAAAGACACAATTAAATAATATTAAATTAAATTAAAAGTGTAAAAGAAATTCTTCCCCTCTGATCCTGGAACTAATACTGAAAGTTTAAATTTATTTTCAAAATTTATTAAAAGAGTTAAAAGATTTCCTCTATGATGGTGGAACTTATACTTAAAGTTCAACTTTATTCTTGAAATTAAATAAATAAATAAATGTAAAAACAAAATTAAAAGATTAAAAAAAAAGATTCCTGATTGTGGAAATAATAATAATAATAATATTATTGAAAGTTTCATTTTATTCTCGATATGCAAAAATAAAATAACAATAATAATAATAATAATCCTTCATCTCTGATCTTGGCACTAATAGTGAAATAGTCGACTTTAATTTAAAATGCAGAAGAATTTTAGAAAATCTTCTTCATCCGTCTTTATTAATGCGGCCCTAAAACTCCTCCATGTGATTTAAATGTCTCAGTGTGCAGTGTCTGCATTATGGACGGGGCCTGGACCCCCAGGGCCTGGACCCCCAGGGCCTGGACCCCCAGGGCCCATCCAAAAAGGTCTCTGTGCCCCCTCAGCTGAATTCTACTGACACACTTCTACAGCTACATGTTAAATTAAGTTACTTTGGTAAAGAAAAAGTTAAACATCCACACTGCCAGTTAGTTACTTCAGCTCAAGCTCAAGTTAATTATTCAGTTAACAGCAGATTAGCGCTTCTGCAGCAATCACGTAACCAGCTTCACTGAGGAGGACACTGACATTGGAGCGGATGAGCCTCTGCAGGTCAGACTTTGGGAGGTACCCCTCCTGTTTCTTTGGCGCTAAAAAGAGGTCATTCATCAGCCTGTGCAGCTACACTATGCTATAGACAAAAGTATTACCTGTTAATCTTTGAGTTCAGGTGTTTTCAGTTACAGGTGTATAAAATCCAGCAGCTAGCCATGCAGTCTGCCTTTACAAACACTTGTAAAGAATGGGTCGTTCTAAAGAGCTCACTGAACGTGAGCGTGGTGCTGTTACAGGAAGTCGGTTTGTGAAGTTTCTTCCCTGCTAGATAATCCACGATCAGCTGTAAGTGGTATTATTGCAAAGTGGAAGTGTTTAAGAACCACAGCAGCTCAGCCAGGAAGTGTCAGACCATGTAAAGTTACAGAGCGGGGTCGCCGAGTGCCGAGGCTCATGGTGCGTAAAAAGCGCCAACGCGCTGCTGACTCGATAACTGCAGCACAAAAAAGAGTACAAACTACTCTTGTAGTACTCTTTTTAAGTGTAAATTTAATGGGTCTTGATTGAATTTTAGTTTATAAGCTCTGTTTTGTCAGCCTAGTGTGTGTGAGTGCAAGTACAACTGCACATTAGAGTCAGTATGAATGCACTCTCTCTTTTTTATTGTTGTTTTAATTTTTTTATTTTATTTGATCTTTTATGGAATAGAAACATGACTTGAGCCAAATGTTCCCCTGTTGCTGTCAGTATATCGATGTGGATATCTGAATTTGTGGATTGCTGACTTTGATAACACAAACCTTCCACAAAATAAAACTGACTGCGTTTCATTTTAGCCCGTCTCTGTTTCGGCTTCATGTTTTCCGACCGTCTCTGTGCTGGAAAAACACTGTGTTCCCTGTTTAAAGCTCAGACCTTATTTCCCCCTGGAATCAATACACAAATCTAATTTTAGCTGCCCATTAGAAGGGGGAAATCAGCGTAAAAATCATTTGTGGTGATGTGATATGATTAGAGCTGACGTAATGAAGTGGGTGTCTCAGTCAGGGGTAAATAATCAGTCTAGCTGCAGGTTTCCTGATACGCCCGCTCTCATTTCTGGTGGAAAGCGTTTTTTTCTGTGATCATGTGACGTGGTCTGTGAAACTGATCTCCTGCTCCTCGTTCTGATTATTAACCGCTGTGATTGGACGACCATACAGTCTGTGTGTGTTTGTGTGAAACAGCAGGTGTGACCGTAGGATTTAACGTACATTTTCTGTGATGTGAGCTTCTGTGTCTACTGTTGTCTGTGTGTGTACAATAATCATACACGTGTCCCGTCTCATTGATTGAGCTCTTCCTGTTCTCTGATTGTCATCGTTTCCAGATGCCTGATTATCAGTGAATGCCCCCCCACCCCCCACCAGTTACCAGGCAGACTGTAAAACACAGCAGCTGCACAGTAAATACACACATCTATTTGTAACATGCACTAAAATCCACCTTTAACAGCTGTTAAATCAAACCCGGTCTGTCAGAACTGCACTGAACTCGTTTCTTTCGGTTTGTTGTTGAATTTTAATCAAAATCTTTTTTATATTTTCCTTTGATCTTTTGTTTAATGGAAACAGAAGCTAAACTGAGTAGTGATAGCTACTGCAAGTTAACAGAAGGCTGGTCCCAACCACAGACTGTACAGTCAAGTGAAAAGCAAAGTATATCCTGCTTCAGTTCTAAAGCTTTATGTGTCAGGACATGATAAAAAAAACAAAAAACATCTGGTCCTTAGCAGGTCTTAAAATTATTTAAATAAAACCTCAGATGAACAACAACACATGACATATTACATCATGTCATTATTTAACAAAAACTGAGCCAAAATGCAGAAACTGAGTGTGAAAAACTGAGTCCACCCCATGATTCAGCAGCTTGTAGAATCACCTTTAGGAGAAATAACTTGAAGTAATGATTTTCTGTGTGACTTTATCAGTCTCTCACATCATCGTGGAGGAATTTTGGCCCACTCTTCTTTACAGCGTTGCTTCAGTTCATTGAGGTTTGCAGCATTCATTTATGCACAGCTCTCTTACAGTCCCACCACAGCATTTCAATCAGGCTGAGGTCTGGACTCTGACTGGGTCATTGCAGCACCTTGATTTTTTCTTTTGCAGCCATTCTGTTGTAGACTTGCTGCAGTGCTTGGGATCATTGTCCTGCTGCATGACCCAGTTTGGGCCAAGCTTTATCTGTCAGGCAGATGGCCTCACATCTGACTACAGAGGAGTTCATGGTCGAGTCAATGACTGCAAGGTGCCCAGGTCCTGTGGCTGCAGAACAAGCCCAAATCATCAGCCCTCCACCACCGTGCTGACAGTTGGTATGAGGTGTTTGTGCTGATATGCTGTGTTTGGTTTTCTCCAAACGTGGTGCTGTGTATTATGGACAAACATCTCCACTTTGGTCTCGTCTGTCCAAAGGACATTGTTCCAGAAGTCTTGTGGTTTGTTCAGATGCAGCTTTGCAAACCTAAGCTGTGCTGCCATGTTCTTTTTAGAGAGAAGAGGCTTTCTCCTGACAATCCATCCAAACATACTTTTTCAGTTTTTTTTTTAATTGTAATTTATTTATTTATTTAATTGTGCTGTCTTGAACTTTAATATTTCTGCTTTGAATATTTCTGCTAATACTTTCTGCTGTGACAACATAATGAAATGAGCACAATCCTGCTGCATATCTCCCCATTTTCCAACCTGCTGTTACTTTTACAGGCTAACATAAGTTAGCAGTTAAAGAAAAGAGCGGAAACCTGCAGAAATGTAAACTTTTCCTACAGAAACGCCAAGGATTCACAGTTAAACGTGACTTTTCAAAGCGTTTTCATGTCTCTGTTGTGATCTGAGGTTTTCACTGATGGTGATGACATGTATAAACATATGTAAAAATGTCGGTCATATTGATCGTGAGCAGCCTTTAATCTGCGGCAGCTCTTTCCTCCATTACAGCTGATTAGTTGCTGCTTTTGCTTCCTGCCGCATTTTGTAACCAGAGACAATCACTGTGGAAACACGACTGTAATTAGAGCCAAGAAAGACAGCGATATTAAACTGTCTGTTCGGGCCACAGAAGCATTAGATTGCCTTCCACAGGACGCAGAGATCGCTTTGTGCTGTTTGAAAATGTTTGAATATGTTTGAATATGTTTATTGAATGCAGCCTGCAAAATCCTGACCAGTAAACCGCAGTAAATCCCTGCAGGACAGATGGTGGTATAAATGCTCTCCACAGTATACTGCCTGGTATAACGCAGACTGGGAAATAATGTCTCAGTCCTGCCCAGGAAAAATATATCAAAGAGCACATCAGCAGTACCAGCAAAACACATTTCACATGTCACTTGTGTTTTCCTCTTAGGATTACTATAAATCTATTTTTATGAACTTGTAGACAGGAAATCTGTCTAACAAAACAAAAAACATTCATTTCTGGATCATGAAACCTGGTTTTGACCTTCTAACCTCTGCAATAATGACTGAAAATCAAATCTCAGCAACAAAACTTTAGGTGAAAACTCTGGTACAGCAAGTTAAGAGACAGATAGTTTCTCTTCCCAAAGTTAAAAATGAAATGAGCTTTTAAGAAAAGAAAGCTAAACATAAAAATATTTATCTCTACAATTCCCCGAATCCATCTGCTGAAGAAGAGTGTGTGGTGTAACTGAAAGCTCCAGAAAGTAGAGACGTGCCATTGCTAAATGGTAATACTACTCAGTTAACCCTGTAAGGTCTAACTCATTATTGATAATAATAATATTAATAATAATAACTTTGTTTATATAGCACTTTTCAAAATCCACATTACAAAGTGCTTCACAGGAGCAGAAGAACAAAACTAAATACAGTACATTAAAAACTCAGATAAAATCAGGGATGGGCTTCTCATAAAAGTATGTTTTCAGATGTGACTTAAAGGCAATGACTGACTCTGCTGACCTGATTTCTTCAGGCAGGTCATTACAGAGCCTCGAGTCCCCTTTTGCTTTCAGCTGGGCCCCTAAAGCAGGCTGAGGTCCTCGGGCAGAGGTCTTTAAAGTACATACAGGTGCAAGAGGTCAGAGTACGTGGGAGCAAGGCCATGAAACATACTGGGAGTCAGTGTCAAAATGCCAAAATGATAGTGATGTGATCCCATCTCTTTGTTGCAGTAAAAAACTTGGCAGCTGATTTCTGTATAGTCTGCAGTCATTCAGGCAGGTAAAAAAAGCTGCTGCAGTAATCTAGGTGTGAAGAAATAAAAGCATGTAAAATTGTCTCTGTGTCTTTAAGTGTTAAAATAAATTTTATTTTTGAAATATATTATATTGTAAGAAAATTACTTCAGCTACTCTCTTGAAGATTTGTTTATAACTGAAAGTTTGTTAGCCCTGTGATAGATTGGTGACCTGTCCAGGGTGCATCGTGCCTCTTGCCCTGTGACTGTGACCCTGAATTGAACAAGCAGAAGAAGATGGATGGATGGATGGATGGAATTGAAAGTTCTCTCAAATTTAACTTCCAGCAGAAACCCTGCCTTTACCAAGCTAGTGTACTCCTTTTGCCAGTCCCAAGCCCAGTTAAATGTGGAGGATTGCGTCAGGAAGGGCATCCGATGTAAAATCTTTGCCGGTGGAAACTGTTCTGTGGAGGTCAGAGTAGGGACTTTAAATGTAGGGACTATGACTGGTAAAGGGAGAGAGCTGCTGATATGATGGAGAGAATGAAGGCATATACACTATATTGTCAAAAGTATTCGCCTTCACACGCATATGAACTTGAGTGACATCCCATTCTTAATCCATAGGGTTTAATATGATGTCGGACCACCCTTTGGAGCTATAACAGCTTCAACTCTTCTGGGAAGGCTTTCCACAAGGTTTAGGAGTGTTTATGGGAAATTTTGACCATTCTTCCAGAAGCGCATTTGTGAGGTCAGACACTGATGTTGGACAAGAAGGCCTGGCTCACAGTCTCCGCTCTAATTCATCCCAAAGGTGTTCTATCGGGCTGAGGTCAGGACTCTGTGCAGGCCAGTCAAGTTCTTCCACACCAAACTCGCTCATCCATGTCTTTATGGACCTTGCTTTGTGCACTGGTGCGCAGTCATGTTAGAACAGGAAGGGGCCATCCCCAAACTGTTCCCACAAAGTTGGGACCATGAAATTGTCCAAAATGTCTTGGTATGCTGAAGCATTAAGAGTTCCTTTCACTGGAACTAAGGGGCCGAGC
>VUQI01038204.1:0-10178 GCA_015106735.1 Paratilapia polleni | reverse complement strand
TAGAATAAAACAAAAATGTTCATTTTACTCAAACATATACCTATAAATAGCAAAATCAGAGAAACTGATCATTTTACAGTGGTCTCTTAATTTTTTCCGGAGCTGTATATAGGTTATTTTCACGAGAGAGCTTCTACATAGCCAGTTCCTAAAGCTAGTTTAGGTAGCTGATGATCAGACTGTTAAGGCCTCCACCATCAACTGCTGCCCACTCCACAAAGCACCGGACCAGTATGGCTCCTCCTGTGGGTAGTGAGCCTTAGTCTGACCCATCACCTAGGACCAGTTTGCGTTTGGAGACCCTGCCGGGGGACAGTCACTCCTAACAACATGGCTTCAGCCATAATTACCATCCATCAGGCTGAAAAATGAAGCCATCGCAGAAGCACCAAAACCTGCAGTTTCTCTAACGTCCACTAGAGGCTCCAGCAGTGAGTCAGTCCCCATAGACTCCCATGTTAAAATGTCCAACTTTACAGCAGAAATAAACATGTTTACAGCCTGATACAAAAACTCTTTGGTCTCTGTAGCTAATTTCCCCCTTCATAACACCTGTTTATAACTCACTTGTTTAAATTGTATTAAGGCTTAAAGTTTGCATTATTAGGGGTGTGGCCTCTTTGACTGACAGGTGGATGGTGACACAGGTGGCTGTAGCTGCTAGCTGTCTGCTAGGCGTCACGTCAGCTAATTGGAGTCCCTGAACTGGACCTCTGGACCATGTTTGTGCTGTTGGAGCCTTTTGGAGCATTTTTAATGCAATTATCTGACCAATAATATGGCTGCTGTGCAGTACAGTGAAGTGAAGCTAAGTGCAAAACAAAAAGCTCCGGGAATGGAAAATCTTAGGACTCTGATTCTGCTCTGTGTCAAGCTGACCTTGCTGAATGAAAACGGGACACAAAGCAGCGCGCTAATGGTGGGCAGACTTTTGTATGTGGACTTTGTCACTCTGAAACGTTTCCTCCTGCTACCTAATATTGCTGCTGCTCATGCATCAATGCATTAACACCAAAGGACAGCTTTTGAGTATCTCAGAGACGCTGATGTAGCTCCTTGGGGATAGAAACAGGCTCTTCAAAGACTTTTAGAAAAAGTTAAAGGAGTTAGTGGAAGAAACAGTCCAGCCATAGACTGTGTAGAAAAGATGGAGGTTACTTCTTGATTGCAAGAGGTGCCTTAAACCTGCATTTTTTTCTAATGACCAGCAGGTGGCGACACCTTTACATTACCAAAAGAAGTCTGGTTGTATAGAAGCATGAACCTTCGGATCCCTCTGTCTATAACCTATGTAAACACTTTCTTGATGAATTTATGGTCTCAGTTGCAAGTTTCAGGTCCTGTTGAATAAAACGTGATGATTATTTTGAAAATCATTGATTAAGCAGGGTACACAGTTTAAGGCATGCCTACTTCGTCACTGACTGGTCACTACAGTATGAGTGAGCAGAGCCCCTCGCTCGTTGCGTTCGGTTCGAAAACACCAACATGGCGAACGCCAAACTGCTCAGCTCTAGGCTTCAAAAGCAGGGCTTCAATGGCTGTGACCATCTCTCAGAGAGATGACATCAAGTGGCATTTGGAGATGTCTGGGATCCAGTGTTTCTGAAGAAGTATTCAGGATCTCTCAGCCTTTATTTGTGTGATTGCTACTGTTTTTACTTTAATGAGTCTCTCAGAAGTCCTCCAAGTTTAAGGCACTGGAGTCCATTTTCAATCCAAAGAGCAGAGTTAGTGATTTTTATCAGATAAAGACTCTCCATCTCCCAGATGATAAATGAAGCACAGTCCACAATGTTAATCAGCTCGTTCATTAATACAAACGGTGCCCTAATCAGCTGAGATTTTTATCTGTGTGGAGTGATCTTTGCCTCCTGAGCCTACTGAGATGTTCTGATACTTTCAGAGATATTGGTTTTTCCACATTGAAATGCAAACGTATGCAGATGGTGGGGCCAAAATCTAATCAGATCATCAGCTGTGCAGAAGGAGCAGAGTGGGAACTTTCTCCATATGTTCCAGTGTTTGGAACCGAGTGTCCGAGACAAACAGCAGACGGCAGCACGGGGGAGCTTCTGCGCTACACAGAGAGACTGCTATGAAGTGCTCAGGACTTTGTGTGTTTTATTGTGCTGTATAAGAACCAATTGTTTCTCTCAGCAGTGAGAATGTCACTCTAACCCTGCTGCTGCTTCAAATACACATTGATCCTGCATCTTATTTGCAATGTGATGTTTCCTTGAAGCGTCACGCAGCGGTGGCAGCAGCACGTGTGGCACGTGCTCTAAACGTCACAGCAAATAAAATCTGTATACGGGAGGCATTTGATGTGCGGATAAATCATTTTTCAAATTTGCTACACCTGCTATTGATCCAGCAGCCATCCTATTGAACACTGGGAGGTGTGTGTCTCTTTTTGATCATACTTCACCTTGCTCAGGTGGCACAGGAAAGACTACCTTCACCTCCAAACAGATACCAGGGTTCAGGCTGTCGGTAAAAGACAATTTTCTGATGGCGGTTTTGGATTTGGAATATTTGAAAGAACTGTGGTTATAAAACGGGTTCATATTCAGGGGCAGATTTTAGAAATACTGTGGCCACCTGCTTGGAAAATGTTTTCAGAATACTCTTCAGTTTGTCTGTTATATCCTCCACCAACTATGTGACCCAGCTTTATGGTTCAACTGCTGTTTAAGGCCCTTTCTAAACTTTCAGGTATACAGTTGATGGATCCGTTTTTATTTTGTTGGTTGAGTTTTTAACTCAAAGCACACAAAGCACTCAAACCTCAACTAAAAATGACTCACAAAACATCCATCATCCATCCATTTTCTTAACCGGCTAGGGTCGTGGGGGAGGTGGAGCCTATCCCAGCTGTCATTGGGCAAGAGGTGGGGTACACCTGGACAGGTTGCCATTCAATCACAGAGCTAACCTAGAGAGTGGGACACTCTGACATCCACACCTACAGCCAACTTAGAATAACCCTTAATGCATTTAAATACAATATTTTAACAGCTTGGGACTTTGTGTCATATGCTCTCAGTTCAGTCAGAAAGACGGTGTTTAACAGAGAATTACACTGAATTCGTGGCCGTCATTATGCCAAATATGGTCCAACATCAGGACAAAATGTCTCCGACCACAGTCGAGACAGCTGACTGACGGCGAGGACCATCACAACAGAAACCTCACCAGCCGGCACTTAGGAAACACAAGACAGGAAGGACCAGAGCCAGCCAGTTTGCAGTGACTGAACTTTCAAAATAAGAGTGAGGGGACTGTTGATTTTTTTTTGGCTGGATGAAAAAAATAAAAGGGAAAATACACTTGAGCAGCAATCATTAGTACAATATTTACATCCAGAATACAGTGGAGTAGAAGTAAAAAGCAACATACCATAGAAATACTTCAGTAAAGTACAAGCACATTAGAACTGTACTTCAGTACAGTACTTGAGTAAATGTACTCTGTTATATTCTGCCACTGGTCCTATCCATGCTGTCATGAACTGGGCACTGTAAGATTATCAGGGCTCTCATCCACTGGGCGAAACCCCTGCTGTCGCCCTGTGAACACGCCACCAGTGCAGCTGTTTCCTGGACCAATAGATTTACTGTTCAATCATCTTAATGACATTAAAAAGGACTCACAGTGAAATGTGATGGCTAAAACAAACTCCTCTTTTCTTTGAAATGAATTAATATGAATCAGAACGCCCTGTTTTGGTGGAAAGTGGAGAGCAGAGGTATTTTGAGACCTGTTTGAAGTTACATCACGGGGGTACTTCAGCTCATCTGCGCTGATGCTCACTGCCTTGAAGGTTTGCATCACCAGAGCATCTGTGATGCTGCTGCTGCGAGCGTGCAGCCACTGAAGCTTCTCAGCCTTTGATCATCGAATGGCTTCAGCAATTAGAGAAGTGGTTGTTAGCGGGGATGCAGAACACAGGAGGTGTTAAAAAAGCTGAGGATAAACCAGGAAGGCTAAAGAAATAGTCTTCATTTGTTTGCAGAAACAGGTTCATTCAATTATTTATTCTATTCTAAATCCTGCAAATATCTGCTGCTGTGTGACTTCCTGTTTCTGTGGCAGCTCCAGCTGGCAAATCCACTCCTCACCTTTGTTTAATACATTGTCTTCATGCACGTAGTTCAAAACTGGAGTAGACATCATTCACCATGTACATCATTACCTGAATCTGCACAAACGCAACTCATCAGGTGTTTACAGTTCTCAGATTGATTCTCATTAAGTTCCTTTCGTGTCAGCAAGTTATAACTCAGAAGTTTCTCAGAAAGCTCGAATTTCCTGTTTGTGAAGCACCTGAAAACCAAACAGCCTTTAATTAAACACTAATCTAATAGATATTTATGGACAGTGTAAAGTCTCATGATGGCTTTCAAATCTTTCTCATCTCTACTTTCCATCCCACATGACATACATGGCATCAGTTCAGGAAATTGAATTAAATGAAGACAAATAACTGGCCCTGTAAAGGATCATTTCAGATCTGCCATCTTCAGTTTTATGAGCCCAGAAAGGCCGAGTTGGAACATCTCTGTAAGTTTTCGAAACAAACAAGCGTAGAACCTAAATCCCAGTGTCTCTGGAGTGAAACAAAAGATCCGGGTTCACAAGCAGTTCATAGCAGACTAAAAGCTTGACAAATACAGCTGGTGGTTGAAAAATATACAAACCAGTGCAATAATTACAGTTACGAACATGAATCACGATTTTTTGAACATGTTATGAACACTAACAACATGTTTGAGTAGTCCAAAAAAAAAAAAGACCTCATATGTCTTTTCCTAATCACATTTTCTTGACCCTGATGGAAAACACAGTGAAGTGAAGGGTTAGGACTGCGATACAGCAACGGACATAACTAATGCAAAGTGAATTATGGCGAACAAAGTGCACTTTGATCAGCTGATGTAGCTCATACACTTGATTTAGAGAGCATATAAATCTTTATTCTTGTCATAAGGAAACACTTGACAGGAATCAGATTTCCTCACAGCAGTGTGATGTTCAGAGTTCAGCTGTGGGTTTCACAGTCACTGAAGGTAAAAAAAAACCCAGCAGCATATGGAATGAAATGGAAAACACACCATTAATGAAGATTTGAATGATCCGAGTCACTGTCAGTCATGTCGATGGTTTGTTTTTATGAACGGTCCTCCTCTGCTAAAGGAGGTAATAAAGGAAGCAATGAAGCACCTTTCCTTAGTGTTTAGCGAATCGAGATAGCTCTGGCAGACTTCAGGAAGTCAGAAACCTTCCTGACTATTAGACCACACTCCTTGACCTCAGGGGGTTAAAAATGGTTGGAGACCTTGCAGGGTTAAAGGTCTGTCAGCTGCTTCTCTGTTGGAAGACATGATGAAACCCCAGGGGTCAGAATTCATACTCTAGTCCACTGATTGGCTCACTGGCAAGTCAATCAGGCAGGCTCTTCCTTCAACATGTCAAAGAGAAATGATAAAAGACATGTTTGGATGTTCATGTCCCTCACAGTGATTTTGCAAACCTACACAAGTAGGTGGCAGTAATACACCCAACTGTTGGATGTCAACAGCCTAGAAGAAGAAGGAGAAGAAGCCAGCAAGTCTTCCTGCCAGGCTCAGCACACCAAACTGTGCCTTTAGCCACTCTTTGGTGAAAACAGTGTTTGCTCTGCCACCATGAGAACCACACAGGATCCAACCTCCCTGATCCACAGAACAGGTCCACATGAGGTATGTGTTTGATACTCAGACATTTGTCCACTTTAATGTCTGGGAGGTCCCCTTTAAATTTCATCCCACCATAGAAACAAACACAGAAGGTGCTTCTATAAAACCAATTTATTTCCAGAGTCAGGCTGTGCCTCCAGCAGCAGCTGCACCCTCTCCTGCACTCAGAGCACAAACACATAGAATTAGAGCCAATGAGAAAGTGTCCGAGCAGTTTAAAGGAAATTAGACCAAATAAATCACGAGCAGTGGCAGCTCAGTGAGCGGCGGCAGCGAGCTGAGGTGGGGCGGGTGGCCGAGATCAGGTAGGCCTCATTAGACATGATGTCGGAGAGAAAAGGAGGCGGGACTTTGCAGACCTTAGTGGCTTGTTAAACTCCCTGCCAGCTTGCACTGTCCTAACACCCCCCCGCTCTGATTTAATAACACCATTTAAATTAGCCTACAAATTTAAGGCCTAATGTTTTTGCTCTTAATTTGAAGTTTTGAACTTATATGGATGTCATTAAGGATCAATATTGTGGCACTGATGGTCCTGTTAATATTGTTGGCTGACCCCTGGCACACATAGGTGTTCATTAGCCGGATTAATCCCATTAGTCCTCTGATTGGATGTGAACATGTAGTGAAATATTTTATTAGTGTAACGGGGGAAAACAAATCACTTCTTTCAAACCTGCTGCTTATATCTAAAACTGGAGTTACAGCTGAGCTTTATTTTACTACTTTGCTGCAGGTGTCTGTGTACAAACTGCACAAGTCTGAGATTTCGGATGAAGCCCATGTGCCCTGATGCAGAAGGTCACTGACCCCTCCGAGCCCGGGGCCAGTTTTTAACCCTCTCTATAAACATCAGTAATATGAAACTTTTAACAGCCACTTTTTTGCCAAGTAGCTCAAACGCACAGACAAAATCTTGATGGTATTTTTTTGTATTTTTTTCAACCAACACTGAAGTCTTCAGGACTGCAGTCTTTGTCAGGCTGGAGTGGAGCGGCTTTAATCTGCTTCAGATATCCTGACACCGAGTGCTCTCATATCTACTGATTCATGTCCATGTACACAAAATGAATATTTTCTACTTTAAAAGGAAAAAAAAGTCAGCATTTGGATGTTGGAACAGCAGCATGAATCATTTCACTGCTCACACCAGCTGCGTTATTTTAATTTTGTTCTTAATAATCATTAGAAACTACTTGATTAGGTTTAGGGACTGAAACTCGGTTAGGTTTGGATAAAGATCAGGGTTTGGGTATAAATACAACAGGTACCACTTTCAAAGCTCACTTTTTCTTCTGCCTCTGAATCTCCCGACAACATAAGTGCTTCAGATATGAAACAAACTATGAAACTGCTGAAGTACATTAGTCTTACAGTTGGGATGGAGGGATGGATAGATGTGCACAAACAAACAGATTGATTTTCTGTGGCTGAATATCAGAACTAAATGCCCAGTATGTTCTCAGATGCTTCCTGGATCTCCCCATCATGCACAGCGTCGGTGCCGGTAACAAAATGCTGCACAGCACGTAAACCGTCAGCAACAACAGTTACAAACAGAACAATAAAAGTAATTAACAATAATAATAAAAGGTTCAAAGCAATTAGAGGTGAAACAAACAAAAACACCTAAAATATCTGCATCAGGAGGTTGGACAGGTGGAGGTGGTCTAAGGAGACTTTTTTTCACTCGCTTTACTTTTGCTGATTTATAGTTTAGGCACTGAAATCTACTCAGTTTCAGGAGAATGTGGTGGTTTGGGGTAAAATTTGCTCCTTCACAACAGTAACCCTGCACGATGATAAATGAGAAGTTGGCAGAGACCTGATCTGTAACGGGAACACTGTTTGTTGTGGAAAAATCTGTCACCGCTACATTTAAAAGGAGTCTTTTTCTTGCTGGTGTTAGAACAAAATGACTGAACTGTTATTACCCAACGTCTGTATACTATGTTCACATCGAGTTACAAAGAGATGTACACTACATATTTCTGCTTCTTTCATCTGTTAAAGTTGATTTCTTCTATTGCTGAACACGCTTCTGTGTGTGTGTGCGTGTGTGTTTATTAAAGCCACACTTTATCTACACACTGATTAAAAAATATGTTGAGTCTCTCCGTGTGCTCTGGCTTCCCCCCACAGTCCAAACACATGCATGTTAGGTTAACTGGTGACTCTGAACTGCCTGTAGGTGTGAATGTGTGCGAATGGTTGCCTGTCTCTGTGTTGGCCCTCTGATAGACTGGCAACCGGTCCAGGTGTACCCCGCCTCTCGCCCAATGACAGCTGGGATAGGCTCCAGACCCACCCCTCTCCCAATCCTGAACTGGATAAGTGGTCATTCATAACCAAAACAGGAAAAATATTTACTTTTTTATTAAGAAAAATATAAATCTTCCATTTCATAACTAGTAAAATAAAAAAACAAACAAACTGTATTTTAATCCTAGAATCTGTGATGAATTGCTTCAGCTCAGCTCTGTACGACCTTTTATGTACAGCAGTCACATGGTGTAGATGTCAAGGACTTTTACTGTGAAAGGAAAGAAGAGGAAGAAGCCTGTTGAGCATATGTGTAGAACAAATCAGGTTTCTAGCACTGATCGGGCAGACAGGTCTAACTAAATCCACAATCCAGTGCATCAAGCTCCACCTCCAAAGCACTTTATGCATAAACAATCAGTTTATGACACCCCAGGAGTGAAAACGGCCTCAGATAGCAAACTAAATTCAAGCTTTTCAGTGTAAAATTGTGTACACCTTCATTTTACTATTCACTGAGTTTCCTTTTACACAGGATCATCCTCCCTGCTTTAAAAGCTGTTGAAGATGCTCTGTAGATCGAGGTACCACAGCCCGTTTTGAAAAGGTGAGTTATCTGAAACCCTGAGAGGAGTTTCTCCTGCCTGCTGGTTAAGCTGTGACCTTGCCGTGACCCTGAAAGCTGTGAAGGTGTAATGATGGGCTGGCGTTACAGTCTGTAGGTAACCAGCAGAATTCAATCAGGGAGATGAAAAGAGGGGAATTAACTCTGCCTTCTTCCCTCGGGACCCGTTACGTATGAAATCACTTCCTGACAAGATAATTAAAAAGCTGCAGCTTTAAAGTCCTTCAGCTTAAATACCACAATCAGACCCTCTCATTACGGGTTAGCAGTCCAAACAAGCTAATTATATTTAATTTCATAAAGATTGTGTTTGTGTCTGTCAGCCAAAGATTGATTGTTGCACAGAAAGAGGCATTAAAAGTCTTCTGAAACAAAGCTGCTGACAAGAGATTCACAAAAACACCAAAACATCCACTGAAAAGCACTAAATTATAGAAATACATTAATGATGTCAGTCACAGGTCATTTTGATCCATTTACATACTGACAGCTAGCCGGGGAAATTCTCCATAATCAACAACGGATCAATAACTTCTACGCCTCCTTTAACCCTCAGTAATTCCTCATGATGTATTTAATGATCACATTTTGTAGAACTGAACCGACAAAATGAGAACAAACTGTCGATGTCCGATATGTGCAGCAGAGCAGAAAGTACACAACTGCTCTGAAGTTTATTCAAATACTTCCTTCTGCTTTGTACTTCTCTGTGAAGTGACAGATGTCAAAAAATACCATAGTTAAAGTACATCAAAGGTTACTGAAGTACTTCAAACTTCCGTGTCATATATACCCTGCTGCGTTTGGATGGGCAGCTTAAATAATATGTGGCTAACTCGGGTGAAGAGGAGACCTACTGTTAAAGTATAAGTTAAAATATTATAAATATTTTAACAGTCTTTATACAGAAGGAGTCAGAGCAAGAAGATGATCCTGGTATGAAAACACAGGTAAAAAGGAGACCTTTCATATGCTCTAACTTGTTCTGAGCAGCCACCTATCCCACATGCTGATATGAGCCCTGAAAGTTTACCCAGAATGCACTTTGTGAAGTTTTCTCCAGTAAATTATCAGAAACAGATCAAACATCCAGGGTACCAACGCTTGTTTCTGTTCCTCTGCGTCACAGACATTAAACTGCAGCACTTTGCTATTAAAACTGGTCTCAATTCAGTCTCAAACCTGATCACATTTACTGTATCTACACTCACCAGACACTTTATTAGGTACACCGTCCTACTAATGGTTTGGACCCTGTTTTTCCTTCAGAACTACTTTCATTTTTTGTGGCACAGATTCAACAAGGTGCTGGAAACATTCCTCACAGATTTTGGTCCATGTTGACATGACAGCATCACACAGTTGCTGCAGATTTGTCGGCTGAACATCTAGGATGAGAATCTCCAGTTCCACCACATCCCAAAGGTGCTCTGTTGGACTGAGGTCTGCTGGAGGCCATCTGAGTACAGTGAACTCAGTGTCATGTTCAAGAAACCAGTTTGAGATGATCTGAGCTTTGTGACATGCTGTGTTATCCTGCTGGAAGCAGC
>VUQI01038202.1:23050-36920 GCA_015106735.1 Paratilapia polleni | reverse complement strand
TATTTAAAAGTAGAATGGGAGCAAAAGCCTTCAGCTTTCAGGCCCCTCTCCTGTGGAACCAGCTCCCAGTTTGGATTCGGGAGACAGACACCCTCTCTACTTTTAAGATTAGACTTAAAACTTTCCTTTTTGATAGAGTTTATAGTTAGGGGTGGATCAGGTGACCCTGAACCATCCCTTAGTTATGCTGCAATAGGCCTAGGCTGCTGGGGACTTCCCATGATGCACTGAGCACTTCCTCTTCCTCACTTCCTTTCACTCTCCATGTGTTTATACACCACTTGCATTTAATCATTAGCTATTATTAACTCTGTCTCTCTCCCATAGGTGTGCCTTTTTGTCCTGTCTCCCTCTGCTCTCTTCTGTTTCTCCTCATCCCCAACCGGTCGCGGCAGATGGCTCCCCCTCCCTGAGCCTGGTTCTTCTGGAGGTTTCTTCCTGTTAAAAGGGAGTTTTTCCTTCCCACTGTTGCCAAATGCTTGCTCATAGGGGGTCATCTTACTGTTGGGGTTTTTAGACGGTTGAAATAAATATAATTTATAAATCTCTAATCTCCAATGAAGTTTTATTTATATCTGTGACTTGCTGGAGTTCAAACTTCAAAGATTACTTTTGCATTGTGCTTTTTTCTCACTCTAGAATTGTACAAAGAAAAATAATACATTACTCTTGCTTAAAATATTGAGAAGAATGTTGCACTTTTAACTTTAGGCCATGTGGAATTCCATTCATCTTCTACTCCACGATACCAAAGGCCTGGGAACCACCAGTCGCTAGGGGAAAATGTGTTTTCCCCAGCTGGCTGCAAGAAATTGCTGGAGGTTACTGTCTAGGTGAAATCGGTCGCAAAGAGGGTGCTGCGCCAAAAACCTCCTTGTAAATGCTTTGATCACTAGCAAATTGTTGCTGTCGCCCGATGTTTGCATGAAAGACACTGACTTGTCTGCAGACACTCTTTATTTTACTCTCTGAGCTGCAGTGAAACTTGGAAAAGTGCAGTGCAAACAGGAAACAGAGAATGTTCACCTTCAGTGTAAAAGTTGTGCCTTATCGCTGCAACCAACACATTTCAAAAGGTGCAACTTTTACTTTGAAGGCGAACGGTCTCCTCTTCCAGGTTGCATCACACTTTTCACAGTTTCACTACCTCTTGACAAGACGTTTGCTAGTGTTTGCAGTGTTGCATTGTTTCACCACAACTATCTTGTCTTGTGTAACTTTGTTTTGAAAGGTTCTATACAAATAAAGTTTATTATTATTAGTAGTAGTAGTAGTTGTAGTAGTAGGAGTAGTAGTACCCTGGACAGGTTGCCAGTCCATCACAGGGTCAACACACTGTTTACAATACACTTTAATTTTGTCTGCAATTACCTCAGAACATACTGGGAAGAAACAACTGATGTGTGACAGTGAAATTAACTGGACAGTACTGAACGCAACAGAGGTGCACTGAAATGACTTTGATTTGAGAAAGAGAATGAGAGAGGTGTGCTCCTACACACTAGTATCCTACTTATCTAGTCTGGTCACACCTTCCTGCAAATTATACTGCTTATTATCCCTATGCGCTCTATCGCAGCCCTAAATCAGACTGAATTATGGGTGCACAGCCTCTGCCGGTGTCTAAGCAACTCTGCCGAACTGTGTGACAGCCACAGAGAACATAATCTTACTCCTGCTATCCTCTCTCGTCTCTCTTTCATCCTTTGTTTCTTACATTGTGTGCCAGTGCATCTCCCCAAGTCAGTCAGACTGCACTTCAGAACTGCTCTCTCCCTCGATTCTCTTTATCGCTAATTTCAATTTTCAACTTCTCTAATGCATTTTTTCCTTATCTTACTTTGGCTGAAACCACTGCTTCCATGCTGACTCTGCCCATGTCTTTCACATGTAAAATAGCAGGCAGCAAGCACTGTTATGCACGTGTACTATTTTTTAACTGAGTGGACAGTGGAGACTAGTTGATAAATTGATTAGTTGATGGATATTGAATAAATCTGAAAATTAAACATTCTTTGTAGAGTGAGCTCTGTTGGTTTCTATGAGTAGATCTCAGAATTTGTTTATCCAATATCCTATCAATAACTTTCTTTTTTATTCCAGGGAGGGAAAAAGACAGCTGCAAGCAAGTAAACAAATGTTGTGCTATAGCTTAACCCCTTGTTGCCTGAATTTATTTACAGCTATGTAAAAAAAATTAATTATTTGTGTTTTTTGGTGGGATACATACGCCACCTTGGCTGCATTCAGGCCAGATGCGTTTTGAAGCGAATTCCCGACAGTCATCCATAAGGGGTTAAGGATACACTCATTGCGTTTTAGTAGGCAACAGTACTAGTAAATTAAACTTGCTTGTTTAAGCTTCAAGATGCTTATTCTAGTATTGCAAATGTGTTTTTTATTCCTCTGTAACAGTAAAGAAAACATTTAGGCTTTGGACTGTTGGATAGATAAAACAAGCAAATTTATACAAGCACTTATATTATTGCAGGCCTCTGTGTAATATAATGTAATAAAATGCATTGTAAGTAAGTAATAATAATAATAAGAAGAAGAAGAAGAAGAGGAAGAATGATAATGATAATAATAATAATAATAATAACATAGAAAATGACAAAAAAAATAATCAACGGGAAACCAGGGGCAAGAGACAGAGATGTACATGCTCTGTTAGGGATGCTCCTGGATGCATCATCATGTATTCATCCATCATGCACCCTCATCCAGGTGACCATGATCACGTGCTTGGTGGAACTAGAGATAGTGATCATGTCTGGGAAGAGTTTTTAATGACAGTGTGCGCCGGGAACTTTACCTTGATCTACTCACATCTGCTAAACTGCAGGCGAACTCAGAAAGGCCTGTCGCCAGCTTTCTCTGCAGGCTGGCCTTTTTGATGTTGCTGATTGCAGAGGCGACTACCTCAGCAACTGATTTGAGCATGTGGTGCTTATGTGCCCCCACATATACCAAACTTCTACATGAGCCTTCACATTTCTGTGAAATGCATTATTAATATCCTTATTCTCCTGTAGTAGCACTGACAGAAGAAACATAGCAAAGGTAGACAGTCTGATTGGGCAGTGTGGGTATATTACTGGAGACACTACCAGCTATGACAGTACTGCATGACAATACAGAATACACAGCACAGAAACACAACATGCAGTAAAAGCCACAAACAATCCACCAGTGGGAATCAGCTCAAAGATAAAGACCCTCCAGGGTGTGTAGACACAGGTAGAGGCTGCAGTGAAGGAGCAGCAGCACCGACAGCAGTGACAAAAACAAGGTACGTGTCATGGTTTTGAGTGAGAATACTGAGGATAAATCTGACAATAAATAACTCAGTACAAGCTTGTACATCTTTAGCAAATGTCAGGTGATATAATAAGAGTACTACCACCATGGCTGGGTGAAGGTTGGGCCTAAGAAGTCTGTATAACTGAAGTGAATAAAGAAACTAATCAGCTCCACCTTGACACCTTTGACACCATATTTCTCGGGCAGCACAGGTGAATGGAAACTCACACAAATTCAAATGAATTTATTCATCAACTGACTTTTTTTCCTGACATTAAAAAACAGCGGAGACATCCTACATGTTATCATCCACACACTTCACTGCAGTACACTTTGTACACTTAAGTAGTGCATGAGTTTTGCCACTGTAGTTGAATGATTTTCACACTAGCTGCCACATTTTGTGAACATTAGCAACTTTTAGAGCTTATGACCATGCATAATTCTGAATTCATCTACAATAAAGACAAGAATTTAACACATGTAAACACAACATACTTTATAATACTTGAAAATATCTGATAACAAGCGAGCACTGGCATCTCCACTGGCAGTAACAGTTGCTGAAAATTGTTTTGTGTTCCCTCCTTCTCCCCTCTGTAGCCAAAATGGTGACCATTAAGAGTGTGAAGTCCATGGAGTTCCACCCTTTTTGACCATTGATTAGCCATGACTTTCCAACAAATGAACTCAAAACAGCAAGTTTAAGTAAGGAAGTACACATTTTGAGACACAGTCCGCTGACCTAACAGCGTGCTAACAATTGGTAATCAATAAACACAAAGTTTGAGGATGAGAACTGGCACATCAAAGTCTGAGGCCATGTCTCTCAGTCGGAACAGGGTGGAGTGCCCACTCCGGGGCAAGAACAAGCTGCTGCCTCAAGTGGAGGACTTTAAGTATCTTGGAGTCTTGTTCACAAGTGAGGGGAGAGTGGAGCAGGAGACTGGCAGATGGATTGGTGTGGTGATGTGGACGCTGTACTGGCCTGTTGTGGTGAAGCGAGAGATTAGCATGAAAGCAAAGCTGTTTACGGGTGGATCTACGTTCCTACCCTCACCTATGGTCACGAGCACTGGGTACTGACTGAAAGAATGAAATTGCGGATACAAGCGGTGGAAATGAGCTTCTTCCAAAGGGTGGCTGGGCTCAGCCTTAGTTATAGGGTGAGGAGCTTGGTCAATTTGGGAGGGGCTCGGACTAGAGCCACTACTCCTCCACATCGAAAAGAGCCAGTTGAGGTGGTTCGGGCATCTGAACATGTTCCAGGGATGTCCCACTGGGAGAGGGCCCTGAGGCAGACCTAGGAACCGCTGGAGAGATTATATCTCTCAGCAGGCTTGGGAATGCCTTGGTGTCCTCCCTGAAGAGCTGGAGGAGGTGGCCGAGGAGAGGGAGGTCTGGGCATCTCTGCTTAGACTGCTGCCCTCACGACCCAGACCTGGATATGCAGCAGAAAGTGGAAGGATGGATGGTATCATTTATACAGGTATTAAGCCATAAAGTATTCAATGCATGAAGTCTTCATGGCAGTTCAGCCAATATTTGTTGTGATATTTCACTCAAAATGACAAATGTGGACATGTGTGAATGTCAGTACAAATTTTAAGGAAAATCTCTTCAGTAGATGTTGTACTACTTAACAGAATGTATAAAAACTCTGAGCAGTGGTGGAGTTAGAGAAAAAGTTTGGGCACCACCAAAGCAGTGGACCAGCTGTCTGACAAACAGACTGACATTGTCATCCATTCATAGCACGACTAAAATGTGTATGGATTAAAAAGCAGCACAGAGAAGATGCCTCGTCAAATTAAAATCACACAATGTAACATGACATGGTGCTACTGCAAAAAGTCTTCCCCAAAGTCATCAGCTGGTTTGTGAGAGCTGCCCCGAGAATCGAGATCTTTGTATTCCCCTCATATAAAAAACAGCACAGCCAAAATACAAGTAAAAAGTTCAACCTGTGTTGCTGCAAGTGACATGCATTTAAAAATTGGGAAGAGTACAAAAACAGTCTCGCTGTGCAATTAAGTGACAAAATATCTTGACAACTTAAAACAGAAATGAGAAAAGTAGAATTAATTATGGAATCTCAAAGGGGAAAATCCTTGCACACAGTTTTGCATATTTTTGCACTTTTCAGAAATTTGACTTGCAGAAATGTTGCAGTGTATTCCCCAGCTCTGTGTAACCTGTTACATCAGGATGAATGCATGATTAGAGCTCAGCATATTTTTATTTTTCAACTAGCAGCAGCAGCAGCACTCTCTAATGATCAGCTTTAAACTTTACTCATGCTGATTGCATTAGCATGTATTTCACTCTGTTTTTATTTGACTAGACTGAGGATTCCTTTTCCCACAATGTGCTTGATAAACACTAGTTAATATTAAAGAGAATTTTAATGAAATCTGACGCAGTCTGGTCTACTGTATGTACTCAACATGCACAAGGTGAAGGCAGTATTTAACTCTGAACTAATGTATCTGAACAATTAACACACTGCCTACATAGATTTGAAAAGCTCCAACCAATTCTTCATTAGATTGTAATAGCCTTGAAAAAGCCAGCAATTCTATTTTTTTATTGCCAAACAGACCTGTAATGCTACAGTCACACCAATCTGTCTGAGAGTGATTGCAATCAGTCCGAGTCGGACCACGGTTGTTTGGAGACAGGTTGTCTCCCACCAGGCGACCTGTGCAATCACCTTGCAATCGAAAAAAAAGGGAAAAAAGTAGTTGGAGACCACACTACAAACAAAATTATTATGACCATATGCAATGAACTTGAGATCTTGTTGCCTTGGAAATGGTTGCTTTGAAGACAGGGACCATGTCTGCGACCACTCGCAGTCAGTTACCATCTTCAAAGCGACAGCAATAAAATCAAGACAGCAATAAAAAGGCAATAAGACAGAGTCAGTCTGCTATCACTTTACTATCAGTTTGGGATTGAATGGGATCAAGTTAGCAATTACATGTAATCTATTTCTGATAATACAGCGATTAACTGAGATAAACTGGCAAAAATCGCAAATCTGTTGCCATCTACATGCACAGAAATTCAGATTAAACAGAAATTCACATTAATTACGTACATTCAGAGACCAGCCAGAACCTCATAGATTTGAAATAGAAATTTCTCCACTAATAGTGTAGTTGCTGCAGGATGGCAAATTTAACTCCAAAATGACGTGATTGCAAGTGCAACCAAGGTTGCACTTGGCAATCTTGCTTTTATACAGGAATATAACCAGAATACAACCATCTGAGTTGAGTCCCCTATTGCAAAGAGACACGTCACAGATGAGTTGTGTTCATCAGCACAGACTGACTCAGACTGATTGCAATGTGTTGGCAATATGTCTGCTTTTATGAATTAGACGGGAGTTAATTGCAAACATTAGCTAATCTGTCTGAGAGTGATTGCAGTCAATCCAAGTCGGACCACAAATGTTTGGAGACAGGCTGCCTCCCACCAGACAACCTGTGCAACCACCTTGCAATCAAAAGTGGTCGCCCAGAGGTTGAGGTCACCAACTGGTCACTGCAACTACTTGCAATATGTCTCTGACAGCAAAAAATTCAATGCAATCACTGGGCAAACACCAATTTCTTCCTAGTCACCATCCCATTTTTACTCTAGTGTGACTGAGCCATAAGGCCTCGATTATACTCCGCTTCAAGTCTGCTGGCTGGGGCGTATATGTAGTTGGGGCACTGTAATGTAAATTCTTGGCGGACGAGTCCACACGGACCCTCGCGCTCACTGTCTGATGACAAAATTCATGTCACTCAGACCTAGTGGACTTGCAGTCACGGAAAGTGTAATCCTGGTTTAAGAGTGGTCAGTAAGATCAGTGATCCTAAACTAAGTGATATAACTGACATTTCTCTAAGATATCAATTTCTAAGGCTGAAATTTGTGAAGACTCTTCTCCATTTCTATATAAAGTTTGGGTTTCTCCCCTCTGGGTATCAGTGTAGACTAAATGTACATCAAATGCTCCTGAGGCTGAGTCTTTTGTATGACAAAAATGCATGTTTACAGTCAAAAATTAGTTATGGTGTTTTAACAATGATAGCTGAATGTAGTCCATGTTTTATGTTATGTAGTTTGTTTTATATACTTGATGTTAAGTCTTGGCATATTTTTGTGCAAGACCTGTTCAGTATCTTAGTAAAGGTTATTATGTTCAATTATTTTAACAGAGGTGTTGGTTGAACTTCCTGATTATTTGTGGAGCTTTAAAAAGTCTTTTTTTTTTTTAATTAATTAGAAAAACAGACCAAGTACACATATCTCAAATAGATGACTAAGCCTCAAGCTTTCATGAATTTTCAGTGGTCTCAGGAGAATGGTTAACCAAAAAAAAGAAAAGAAAAAAACAGTTAATTTAAATTTCTAGCAATTGATCAGCTGTTGTAATGTTGTAATATTTCAGTATCTAACCAATCAAATATAGTGTGACAAATCTGTAAAGAATGTCAAATATGGTTTTATATATGAACACAAATACAACCCAAGCAAACGAGAAAGAATAATACATGATGCCTATAATGATAGACTATATGTCTTCTGGCTTTACTTTTAAGCAACAGTTTGAGATTTATACTCAAGAACCTCTTGACTATACATCAGAGTTAGATCACAATGGAAACAACACATTAAGGTCTGTGGACGTCATGCTGAGTGAGTCACACAAAGACTCAGTGTGAACAAGTGTTTGAGTTTGGCTTCCGCTAAAGGCGAAACCTACCTCCCGCCAAGCCTTAAAGTCTTTGACAGAGAAACTGGGAAGGAGAAGAAAGAAGAGGAAGAAATGTACTAAAAAAAAACTACAGACATAAAAATTCTAATGTTGTGCACAAATTTCTATTATTTATACAGGACATACTTTCTGTCTTTCATGAAAAGGCCACATTAGCTTTGATTTGAAGTTCTCTAAGCCCAAAAACTTAACTAAAAGTTAACAATACTAACTTTTATTTAGCTGTGATTACTGCTGCGTGCAGCAGTTTACATAAACTGAAGACTGTATATTAGTTATTGTTAAAAACCTTAATAAACAAACGTTTAATGCTAAGAAACCCATACTGGTATTTGCACAAGTATCACAACAAGTAGCCCAGTATTTCTCTTGTTTGTTTTAGATCTACCTACACGTGGCTGTAAATGTGCATGTGTGTGTGTGCACGTGTATGTGTTTCTGAGTTAAATTAGTCAGTAGGATTAGTGCCACTCCTGTAGCCGGTCCATATGGCACAGAGCTCAGCTCGAAGGCTGGCTCCACTCATTAACATTCCCCGATCATAGAGGCCAAGGGGAATGAACAAACCAAAGTGTGTGTGAGAGAGAGAGAGAATGAGCGTCTTTCTTGATCTTCTCCAAAATGGTGTCAGCTCAGCACTCTTACAGGGCGCCACACATCAATGAAACCGATACCTGTCCATCTTCTGCTAATACACTCATACTACGAACACAGTACTGACCGATTTTGACATATTAAAATGCAGCTGTGGTTTTGTGTTCTGGCGCCAGTGTGATTCTGTACTAATTACTATTTTGGAACATGAGGAAAAAAGAGAAGAGAGAAGCAGAAATAGAAGTGGGGGGTTTGGGGGTTGTTGGGGGTAGAGGAAAGAAAAAAACAAAAAAAAATGGAGCGATGGTTCTTAGTATTAAAAAAAAAAGGACAAAGTTAGAATAGATCTTTTCTTCTTTATAGTCTTCAGTCTTCAGTGTTTCCCCTTTAACACAAACTTTTCTCATCATGAGGTCCACAGTATATACATCATCTATTATGTGTTGCACAGACGCAAAAGTGGTCCAGCAATCAAATGTGCAGGACAAACATTTGCTCTGCTCTTTGTGTGCAAACACCTTTTGCCAGTATTTTTGGATTTTATGTCCAAAGGTGTGAGTTATGCATTTAACCGATTCTTCCACCAAGCTGTAACATCGGCCTAACCTGAGAAAGGATAACATACCATAGGTGTAGATAAAGGATACACAATATATCATTATCTAACATATCACAATATATCAAGTTAGGCAAATGATTTCATTCATATTCACATTTTCACATTTTATTCTACAGCTTGCGAGGTTGCTCATTTGATGTACATAAAACTCTCTCTGATCACACAGTTTATTCCAATGTACACTTGAATACACTTAAACTTTATTTGCAAAACAGAAATTGTAACTGGTAAGTGACATGCAGGCGCTGTGTATGCCCAGAAATAAGTAAGAAAAGCCCAGAAAGGGACTTAGATGCAAAAAAAAAAAACCTCAAAGACTAGTGATATGACTCAAATTATTTACCAAATATAAGCTACAGCAAAAATCAAGCTGAAATTTTTAAAGGTGCTCAAATTATTTATTCAATATTTTGTATCTTAGGTACAGCTTTGTCTTTCTTTTGTAAATCTCTCCACGCTTTGCACAGCTGGATTTGGGCAGTTTTATTCTTCCTTGCAGATCCTCTCAGCCTTCATCAGATTTATGGCTGGGCTTTGGCTGGCTCACTCAAGGACAATCAAAGACTTGTCTTGGAGCCTCTTCAGTGTTGTTTAGGCTGTTTGCTTCAGCTCATTGTCACCCTTGTGCAGCATTCATCCTTCCTTCACTTCCAACCAGTGTCCCCGCCTCTGGTGTTTAGAGGTACCCCACAGCATGGTGCTACCACCACCACATGTTGTAGGACTGGTAGTCATGGGTGATGAGCAGAGTCTGGTAGCACTTGGAGTTCTGACCAGATAGTTTGACTCTTGCCTTGCGTTTTTGTCCTCTCCATGTTCTAAGAGTCATCTAAAAGCTGTTAGGAAAAATGCCAAACAAGCTGTTATAGCTTATGATGCAGTAGGCTCATCTTTGAAGAGCCTACAATGTAACCTACATAAGTGGCCAATGCTGTTGCCAGCATTCATGCTTGTGAGTGGTGGATTACGTGTTAATTATCATGTGGTCGTGTCCTGATGTTTAATGTGCCAGTCACGATAGAAACAAATATAATGCTGGGATTTTTTTTCCCCCTCCTGGGTCCCCACTCTTTCCTGTGGTCAGTTTTGGGTTTTTGGTTTGGTTTTTTTTTTTTGAAGGCAAACATATTTGTCCCTCAAGTTTTTCCGCTTCTTTGTAAATTCCCTCACGTCCATTCCAATTCAGCAGTCTCTCTCCAGGAATCTGCTGCCGTCTGTGAGTATATTGAGGCTATGAGTATTATTCTTTATAATGAGGTGATTATTATTCTCTCACTGATCCATTCAAAAACCGTGGCAAAAAAGTAGCCAGAAAAGCATAGGAGGACTCCACAGTACTGAATAGGCCAGTCACAATCATTGCGGGCTGCATCTACACGGTGTGTAGTTAAATTTCAAGGGAGGTTTACGTTGTAGGGTTTCAGAATGGTCTGCAGTTACGACATACCTACGGCGTAGATTTAACACAGAAGTATAAATCCCGTGATACGTGTCTTTTACTCACAAAAGCTTCTGTTTGGTCACTCTAAAGTCCTGACTGAAGAAATGTTGCTTCCAACAGGTTTTCCTATATATACAGATAACCTCTGAAGCTCTTTTACAGAGACTGGCCTCTTGTCACCTCCCTCACCAAGGCCCTTATAGCTTTGTTCTGCGGTTGGCCAGACTGCCAACTCTAGGAAAAGCTCTGGCGGTTCCAAATGTCTTCTATTTCACAAGTGTGGAGACTCATGTGCTTCTGAGCACATTTGAAGCTTTATAAATTGCTATATCTTGTCCTAGTTCAGTAACAGCATTTGTGGAATAGTCCTTTTATTGTAAAGATCTAATGAGAGCTTTTTAAGGCTCAGACTCTTTCGCCTTTCTAAACTATGTCAAATCCTTTATATTAGCCAACTCAACAACAACTGGACTCTACCCAGGTTTCCAAACACATGTCAAGATTTAGGTAAACTGGGGTGCCACAGCAGAGTCTGAATACTTTTTTTTAAAGAGAAATTGTAATTTTTATTTGTAAGAAATTTAAAAAATAAATACCAGACCTGTTTTCACTTTATCGTTGTGAATAGTTAATGTTGATTAAGGGGAAGTGCCAGTTTTACTCATTTAAAATTAATTTTTCAACCAAAAAAAGTGTGTAAACCATTGAACATTTTGTGAAGCAGCTGTATATCTCAAACATTGATTTGTGTGTGTGTGTGTATGTGTGTGTGTGTGTGTGTGTGTGTGTGTGTGTGTGTGTGTGTGTGTGTGTGTGCGTGTGTGCGTGTGTGTCCATCTGTTGTCCTTAATCAGGGGAAGAGCAGATGAGTTCCGTCACCTGGAGACTGGCTCAGGGAGGTCCAATTAAACACGCACACACACACACACACACACACACACACAACTGGCCTCACACACACTCACACTCTACAACAACTGTCAGTCAACTGACTTAACCCACAACATTAACAATGTGTTTCATCATCATTAGTGGATGTGTGGGTACACACACATACACAACCTGACAAACACATATGGTCTCAGTACACACAGACAGACTTCAAACACATGCATAAAGGTTTAAAGTGCTTCAGAGTTCAAATTTTCTGTATTTGCATTAAATATTAAATGACATCTGGCTTATTGAAAATTTGTTTTACTCTTAATTCAAATGCCAGAGCATGCCAAGCGTCACTCATTGTGCCTGTATGAGACTGAGGATGTGAGAGTAATTTCTAAAGATATTTCACTGCAAAGTACATGAGTGTGAACTGCAGCCAAAAGTGGAAAGCTCTGGGTGTTCTCTCATTGGTGTCATCCTCACACTTCACTAACAGCACCACACTTTATTTTTAGGGAGGTTTTTAACTTGTGAGGAAACCTTGTGAGAAAATTTTAAAGAAAAGAAAAAATATAGTGTATACTTTCCATATCCTGTTTAATTTTGTCAATGCATTAATGATTGATTTCAGTAAGAGAAGCACTGTAACATATAAATGAATTTTTGAGTTATGTAAAGCTTGCAATTTTGTGTGTCTAATTTATACATGCAGTACATGTCACTGACGTGATTACACTCCTGTGTAATATCACTTAAAATTCATGTAATTCAAGGGGACTCGTATCACCTTACAGTAATTGCACTGCTGTTAAGGTGAACTGTAGTGTACGTAAAACTTTTGTTCACTATGCTAAAAATACAAACCCCACAATAGAAACTCATCAGCTGCATCAGAAGTCAGTGCAATTGCTGATTACTGATGGTAAAATCTTTTATTTTTTCTGTCCAAATTTATTTTTGATGACATGTTCAGTGAAGGATACCAGTGTTGCACATATTTCTGGAGAGACGTTCTTTGCTGGAGGTGGTGTGTTGATTTACCTTTCGCTTTAGAACACCCATTGGATTCAAGTAGGGCGCCATACTTGGCAAGGTCACAGTTTTCACTTTTTATTCTTGTGTGCTTTTGTCAGAGTGTTTTGGATTTTTACGATGCTGAAACATTTCTCTTCTGCTGAGCTCTGAGCAGACTGGAACTCATCTTGTCAACCCGTATAGGACTATGCATAGGACTATGCATTCAATGGATTGAGTCCAGCGTCTTTGGTGTGAACCATAGACAGTATAAAAGATAGACTTAGCTTCTGAGTCTGAAAAGTGAAGCCAACATTAAACCTACATTCTTAAACCTACATTCTTTTTAATAGCCACCAGGGGGCGATACCTGTGGCTGCAAAAGCACTTCCTGTCCCATAGAGGTCTGTGAGAAAACAGCTCTTGGACTTGATCTCAGTAAACCCTTTCCTGGTGAGTTTATGGGCTCAGACACTCATTTTGGGGTCGTACTGAATAAATGATTAAGCCCACTTTGTAAATTTTGGTTATTCTAAATTTTGGAAAGGAGGATTATCCAGGCCATTCGCAGCGCATGATCTCACAGTCAGCTCCACCCCTCTCTTGTCACATCCAGCTACATCCATCCTTTGTACTGTCTATGGTTCACACCAAAGATGCTGGACTCAATCTTAGCCAAACATGTTTATCTTAAGCCCCATTCACATAAACCTAGAGACCAGTCGGTGACTCCCTGGTAACCCAAAATCCTTGTGACCTCCAGCAAAGTCTGAATGACTGAAATTCAAATTTTCATTTGCTAGGTGGTTAGCGTCAGGGAATACACATTTTTGCCTAGCAACCGGTGGTTGCCAGGGGGTCGCTGACCAGTCTCTGGGCCTATGTGTCTTAGGCTTTAGTCTTATTTGACCAAAGAATGTACTTTTTCTTAAACACCATCCACAGAGGCTGACATTATGCAACGTCCTTCACATTGTCTGAGCTGTCACAGAGACTCTGACTTCCACTGATAACCACTGTGCAAAGTCTGAAGCATTTTCAGAGCTGGACTGTGCAGTAGTGCAGTGTCCATGGACAACTGCTAAAGCTCTGATTAGTGGTACTATGGCTCGTTGTGTACCTCCTGATTGCTCCTAGAACTGAGTCTCCACAGATTTTTAGTGGCTCACTGAACTTCTTGTATCTTTTTCCATTTTTGTGAAGTCTCATCAATCAGATTTTTCAATGGCTCTGCAATTTT
>VUQI01038202.1:0-23030 GCA_015106735.1 Paratilapia polleni | reverse complement strand
CAATGTTTTTTTTTTTTTTTTTTTTTTTTTTTTTTTTTTAAGACACAGACGCAGCACAATATTGCCGAAACTGAAAGTTCTGCTGTTCACAGTTCATTTTATAACCACCCTCATCCATTTAGGCTAACTTGAAATCAGTATTTGTTTTGGACAGCTTTTACTTATGAGGAAATACTGTGTGTCAGTTTAGAAATTGTACAGTAATTTAGGGTTGATACAACTTTGATTCATTTAACATGTAAGAGATAGTGCACATGGTTGTACTCACTTGGGTTGTAATGATGTAAGAAGTTTGTTTTACACTGTAAGACTGACAGTGATCCGTAGTGCCAGAGAAAAGAAGAAAAGAGCTTCTGGAGAGGATTTTTTTTTTTTTATTAAACTGAAAATAGAAATTGGGAAAGTATGGTTGTTATGTAAAGAGTTATCCATCCACTTTTCAGGTAAGATCTTCTTCCATTTTTCCCCTGTTAAAAGAGTTTTTTGTTAAATTTGTTATTTGGATTTTGAGCAACATAAAGAAAACTGACGTGCCTTAATGTAGTGTGTGTGAGTGTGTGTGTGTGTGTGTGTGTGCGTGTCTGTGTGTGTGTGTGTGTCAGGCATGAGGTTAGCTCTGATAGATGTCCTGTGTGGTTTAATTGCTGTACACCAAACATGGAGACGCTGCCCATCTGGTCTGTGTGCATTTGGGTGAGAATGTGTGTAGGCTGATGTAGGTGGGTCTGTGGTGTGCATGGTGTGTGCGACAGGCAGGCAGCTTCTGCACGTTCACTCGTCTTCTGTCTCAGTATAAACAAATTAAAACACCAATTCAAATGATCCACTGAAAAATGACATACCTTTTTCAGATATATGACTATGAAGTACTTGTCTGTTTAAGAAGCTTTAGTGTAAAAAAGCCACTATGCAAAAACTAATATGGATTGATCAGCATTACACATAACTTATCGTTTGCGTTATAATTTTGTTGTTCTCAGGTGTGAGTGCATGTGTGTGGAAATGCCTGTGGTTTAAGTGTTTGGCATTTTTTTCTCATTTGACGAAACAAAATATTTCATCAGGAGTGTCAAAAGACGAAAATACCTCTCTGTCTCTTTCCCGCTCTCTGTCTCTTTTTGCCTCTTATTTCGTCTTTTCTGAAGGTGAGCCTCTGTTCCGTCCTAAAGCTGTTCTGTCGCAGTAACGCTAAATATTGCTGAGCAGTTCTTCTCATCAGGCACACACACACACACACACAAAGACACATGCACACACACACACACACACGTACATGCACACTTGCAGACATGCAAAAGTGCTGGGCTAGGGGAGAAATGTGGCCTGTTTCTTTGCAGTTTTTGATGACTCCCACTGTACTGGTGAAACAGAATGCAGCGTACATTAGCACAGGATAGAGTGTCCCAAAACAGAGGAGAGGAGAGGAGAGGAGAGGAGAGGAGCTTTTGTAGCAGTCAAATCCACTTTGTTTGAGATGATTTAATTTGAGTTTTTATTCATTTCAGTTTGAAAAGATAACGATATCAGATCTGTGGGATGTATTAGGTAGGTTAAATATCAGACAGTATCACTGTATATCATGAATATGTTCAGCTGATTCAAAAAAAGGATCATTCTTAATTTATTAAACACTTTTCACGCTAAGAATGACTGTCACAGGGACTTCAAACAGGAGGAAACAGTTATCTTGCTGTTTGCAAAGTAATGACATCTGCCTTTCAACACCTCACTAATTAACAATTAATGTCCTGTTTGTGTAATCTGAATCCAAATGATAGTGTAAAAGCTACAAGCCGTAGCACGGGTTGCGTGCAGGATTGTTATTTTACTGGCTCCAGTTACTGTCACTGTTAGGTTGCCAGATTTACCGCACCTGCCCCCTGAAAAATCACAGTCTATTACTCTTTCGGTTTTTGAAACAAACCAGATATAAAATGTTGACTAATGACCTTTAGAGGTGCTGGTAGGCAGCTTTTATTACCTTTGGACAGAGCCAGGCTAGCTGTTTCCACTTCAAGTCTATGTGCTAAATAAAGCATAGTGTGTGCTGGCTGTAACTTTACACTGAACTTATGAACACATTAGTGGTATTGATTTTCCCATAGCTCTAGCTGTAGCTCTTGAATATGAAAATACATGTTGTCTTCATAAAGTATCAAACTATTACTTTATGAGAATGAGAGCTGATTTTATTATTTAAAATATAAACAATAACTATAAATGAGTCAGTGTAGTGCAATTACTTGCTGAAGTGTTCTTAGGCAAGACACATTACTCCCACTGTGTAATATATGTGTAATAAACACTCATTGGCCACTACATTAGTTACACCTCGCTAGTACTGGATTGTACCCTTTGTTGCCTTCAGAACTGCCTTAATTCTTCATTGCACAGATTCAAAAAGGTGCTGGAATCATATAATATAATCATCATATTAACATTATAGTATCACACAGTTGCTGCAGATTTGTCAGCTGTACATTGTTATAGTTTTCTCCCGTTGCACAGGTGCTCTGTTGGATTGAGATCTGGTGACTGTGGAGGCCATTTGAGTACAGAGAACTCATTGTCATGTTTAAGAAGCCAGTTTGAGATGATCTGAGCTTTGTGACATGGAGTGTTATCCTGCTGGAAGCAGCCATCAGAAGATGGGTACGCTGTGGTCATAAAGAGATGGACATGGTCAGCAACAATACTCAGGTAGGCTGTGGTGTTTAAATGATGCTCAGTTGGTACTAAGGGGCCCAAAGTGTGCCAAGAAAATATCCCCTACTGCATTACACCACCAGCAGCAGCCTGAACTGTTGATAGAAGGCAGGATGGATCCATGCTTTCATGATGTTCAAACCAAATTCTGACCCTATCATCTGAATGTAGCAGCAGAAATCGAGATTCATCAGACCAGGCAATGTTTTTCCAATTTTCATTTGTCCAATTTTAGTGAATCCATGTGAATTGTAGCCTCAGTTTCCTGTTCTTAGCTGACAGGAGTGACGCCCGGTGTGGTCTTCTGCTGCTGTAGTCCATCTGCCTCAAGGTTCAACATGTTGTGGATTCAGAGATGCTCTTCTGCATACCTTGGTTGTAACGAGTGGTTATTTGAGTTACTGTAGCCTTTCTGTCAGTCCCTAGCAATCTGGCAGTTCTTCTCTGACCTCTGGCATCAACAAGACATTTTCACCCAGAGAACTGCAGCTCACTGGATATTTTCTCTTTTTCAGACCATTCTCTGTAAACCCTAGAGATGGTTGTGCATAAAAATCCCAGTAGCTCAGCAGTTTCTGAAACACTCAGACCAGCCTATCTGGCACCTTTCTATCCCATTCTGATGCTCAGTTTGAACTTCAGCAGGTGGTCTTGACCATGTCTACATGCCTAAATGCACTGAGCTGCTGCTATGTGATTGGCTGATTAGATACTTGCGTCAACAAGCAGTTGAACAGGTGTACCTAACAAACTGGCCGCTCAGTATATACAGTATGTGAGGGAATTCGAGGCATAATGAAGCCATAAAGTAGAAAACCATTTATATATTCAGTCAGTCTAACATCATAACATTGTTAATTTGCATCTACATTAAGCATGTTTGATCAGTTTTCATGTAAATCAATGTTTTTGTTCTCCTGATGATAGAAATTGTAATTGCTTTTAATGGTTGACCCAGAGAACACATTGTATTGCTCACTGTGAAACACATACATTGATTCTTCTTCAGTCTTTTGCTCTCACCAGCTCTCCAAAACAAACAAGATGCTTCATTACATAAATAAATCTGGGAAAACTATATAGGATCGATGAGCTCTAGTTAAAAATGTATAATGCAGTTGCATTGTGTTTGTAATGAATTAATAACAGAAGATTTCACACTCAGCAGAGTGGAGATGAATGCCTCTGACATTTATTTCTGTGGTAGGAGATAAACAGTACACATATTCTCCAAACAAACAACTCTTGTACAGACACAAACTGCTTGCTCGGTTGAAAAACCACTCGAGTAGCCTTTCTGTGTATTTCCCTAAACTCTCTCTGACCCACAGTGCCATTGTGAGAGATATTTCTCTTCCTCTCTCTATCTTGGGGTAATTGTGTGAATCAGGAGAGATTGCATTTTCCCAGACAGCTGAGTGGCGAGCTGGCAGGGTAATAAATGGCCTGATAACCAGCACTACTCTGATCCCTCTCAACACAGAAATAAGAACAAAAAAATCATTACCTGCCTCAGACAGGCCTATTCTGCGATGTCACCTGTGATAAAGAGATACATATTTCGGAAACACGGGGTGGGAAGAAGGAAAGGAAAAATGATAGAAGGGATGAGAGACAGAGCGATATCTTAAGTAAAACAGTTATGACAACGTCCCAGGTAACAGTTTTATTTATTTTACAGATTGCTCCGTTTATTCAAGTTTTTGGAAGAAGGAGCCTATCGACAGTGGATGAAACCAGATAGTATCAGTGCAGTAGTGATGTGTTCTGTCCTTAATCTCCAGCAATCGATTTCACTTGGGAGCTTTAACAAGATATCAAAGGATTTTTAACTTAATTCATGCTACCTTTGGTTTATGTCCATCCTGATTGCATGCATCTCTTAAGCAAGATCAAGCATATCATGGAAATAATCCAAAATTTGGAAGCAAAATTATACCAGTAGACACACAGAGTCTCAGCAGTGCATGCAAATGTAAGCTCTGGCTTTGAAACTGGCATTACTTATTTAGCTTGCATTCATGTATAGTACAAAGGCAGTCACTGCAGCATCAGGTTGATGTTTTTAGGTTTTTGTTTGTTCCAGGACTCGATCACATGACTACAAAGCACAAGGGAGCCTATGCAGACGACAATTTGTGTCACAATGAGGCAGATCTGACAGAGGCTCCAAGAGTAACTGGGAATAAAGATAGATTTCAAAGAAACACATTTTGAAATTAAAGCTGCTATAATCAGTATTTAGTTGACTACTTGTACATTTGAAGGTGATAAAGCCACAGAGAACTATTACTTGACATTCGCCGGGCATTTAACCATCCTTAAGCTCAGCATTGTTTCCAGCATTTTTTTCAAGTGAATAAAAAGCTCTAAAAAGATGCAAAAGAGTTGGGTATTTCCCTCAGGTGAACAGTTGAACTGGACTTCACCAAGCGATGAGAAACACAGCTTCAAACTAATCATAATGTCCAATATATAGGACTGTCCTCCCAGGCAGCGCAATGGTAGAGAGTCTGGACAATTTCACATACCTGGGAGTCCACATTCACATGAACCTGATAAAGACCAGTCACAGCAATGCTGTTGATTAAAAGGCCTGACAGTGCCGTTAGGGCCTCAGAACCTTCAGCCTGAGGCCTCAAATCTTCATGGACTTCTAGTGAAACACCACAGAGAGCCTTCTGACTGGCTGCCCAACCACCTGGTGCCGCAACTGCACCGGCGGTGAGAGGGCGGTGCACGTTGCACAGCACATCACCTGGCGCAAGCTGTGCAGCCTGCAAGAGCTGTGCACCCAACGGTGCCTCAGGAAGTGCCTGAGAGTCGTAAAGACACAACCTGTCCACACAACAGCCTCTTTCCCCTGATGCCCTCTGGTAGGAGATACAGGATTGACAAATCATGCATCAGCAGACTGAGAAAGGGTTTTGTTTTGTTTTTTTTTACTACTAGCAAATACACAAACACACATGCACAGCAAATACAAAATACACAAAGGTCCTATGTAACCTTTCTGTACTGTACTTTTATTTATTTTTTAATATATCATATTTTATTTATTGTAATGAAGAATCCCGGCTTGCATGATCGTTCACATGATCTCACAACTTTTATAACCAGACTAACAATAAACAGATTGAAGAAAGTACCAGTGTTTTCTGTTCTCATAACATAAAACTTCATCCTGAAATTTAAAATATGCCTAAATGGTCAGAAATTTTGGTCTTTTCAAGTTTAACTAATAACCCCACTGACAAACTCCGTTCAGTTTGTTGAGATATTGTTTTAAAGTCTTCTAATCATTGCTTTAAAGAATGAAGCATGAACAGCGCTTAGTGCTGGTGGTAACATGGAGGGAATGTGTTTCTTATTTAAAAATCATCAAAAGAAGCCAAATCACCCCTCAGTGGATAGACAAGCTCAGTGCTCTTGTTCCCTTCTCGTCTGCTCCTCCACCCCTCTGAGTGTTTCCAATATTATCAGAGGCTTCATCCCTTTGTTCCATCCACACCACTATTGCTTCTTACATTTTTTTTTTCATCTCACACACAAGCAATCTGTCTCACAGACTCACACAGTCACTCGTACACACACGCTCCCACACATATACATGCTGTCATGATTACAGATACACATAACCACCCTGCAGGGCACGTGCACAACACAAACCCCTGCTCACATAAACACTCACACATGCCCTGTACGAATGTATGCCTGAGGCAGTGCTGTAGCTTCAGTAGCCGCCTGATGTTCCATCAGCAGGACAGCGCTTTACTATTCTAGCAAACTACGGCTCAAATGTTGTAATATTTTGTCAATACTGCTAAATCAACTTTATTTTCCCCCAGAGGCCAAACGGTGTACAAACACACTTCTATTATGAGCAAATGAACTTTGAATGAACCCATGATGGTATTTTTATTCCCATGTTTTTTTTTTTTTATCTTTTAGAAAAGGGCCTTTGCCCATTTTCTGAGATTATTTCTACCCAGTCTCCTTTATGAAACACTAGCAGACTAGCCCTCAGAGGTGCCACCAAACTCTGTGTCACCATATTTAACCTGACTGTGGATTTAATGCTGGTTTCACAACACAAAAGCACGATGTATAGTCAAGTAAACCGCTGTACGTACAATGTCAGGAAAGATGTGACAGCCGAGAACTGTAAAAGGAATTACATTTACATAAATGAGGTGGGGAAAGCTATGAGAAGGTGAACTATACAGGTGAGTGAGGACTTGACTGTTTCTAATTCTGGGGCATAGGCAGTGAGGTCTGTCTCCAGGGTTTCTCTCAGTGTTTGGAGAGTGTCGTGTGAAAATGTCGCCTCTGTAGTGCGTTTTGTGTGGCAGTGACCTTTTAAGGATCACAAGTATGCAGGAGCTCCACAACACAAAGAAGAAGACTGTTGAAAGTAGATTATGTTTAGGTTTAAGGAGAAGCAGCGAATAAAAAAAAACTATCCTGCATTGGTTGTTCCCTCAGGGGCGTGTTCACTGAAAGGAGTCACTATGCCAGTGCAGCTTTCATGCCTCAGTGATACACTTTAATTATTTACATTCTTTAATGGTTTATTATCTTTTTGTTAAAAGAAAAGGAAAACATAAAGGCAGCCAGATACCAGTAGTTAGCTAACATTAGAGGTGGGAATCACCAGAGACTCTAAGATACGATACGATATTATTGCGATTTTAAATACTTTGTGATATAATGAGTTTTGAAATAACATATATTGTGATTTATCATCTGTTTTCAACCAAAAATTATGTCCCCAAAGGTCAGCTTTGTCAATATCTGCTTCATCTGTAAGATAAAGTTCTCAGTGTGTTTCTCTCACTTAAGTCATTTTTATTGCTGCAAAATGAGACTGTAAAGCAGGCAGACAGACCAACACTGTCATTAAAACCTGACATAAACATTGCATTCACCTGGCAAACTGAACTGTTTGTACAGTTCCAGCTTAACTGAATGCAAGCATGTGTTGACTGCTGTACTAAAGCTGCTTTCAGCTGCCTCCTTGTCACAAGGGGTCACCACAGCGGGTAGCTCCGCATGTTTGATTTGGCAGATTTTTACACCAGATGCCCTTCCTGACGCAACCCCAAAGGGGATTTGGGTCTCCCACTGCAATCAAACCAGTGACCTTTCACTTGCCAAGCAAATGTGTTAACCACTACACTATGGAGCCATGTGTGGCCTGCTGTATGATTACAGGTATTTTGAACCTGAGACAGCAGTCACAAGTCCTCTGCAAGATAATGAACCGTTGTAGTCGCATATGACTTCATAGCCCCTGTTGTCCACACATTGGAAGTTAATGCAACCCCAACTTTACAGCTCACTTCTCTGTAGAGTCTGGGTACGGTTGTGTCCATGAAAAAACATTACAATGATGCCACATACCTGGGTCCCAGTGTCTTGAGCATGTAACAGAAGCCCTCATTTTCCACAGCATTCTATAGACGCAGGTCTGTGCACATAAAGTAGGCGATGGATTGTGTTATTTTCCGAGCTCACTCTGAAATGGGAGCTAGCTTTGTCAAGCTAAGTGTGTCCAGTGTTTGGTTTTTCAGTTGAACTGATTTAACGTTTGCCCTGCTATCCTCAGCTAATGCTATCTCACAATAGTGGTGCATGAGATGAGCCCTCATGTTCCCAGAGTATTTTACTTTCATACGACACTCCTTGCAAATCCCATGGGTCATATCCATCTCCTTTGTCCCATTCTTGTTTAAAAAATCCGAAATAAGTCCATACGTTTGATTTAAACATGGACGGCACTGCACTGATTTGTTTCTCTGGTGTCTCTTTGTTTTACAAACTTCCTCCTGCATGCTGACCATCATCTCAGCTGACCTCACTAGAAAAAAAATAAAAAAATCAGCAACACAACACAACAACATTGATTTTAATATTCTAGTACTAAGAAGTTCAATTTGTATTTGCAATTTATGTAATAAGATATCGATATATGGTGTCCCTGTATTAATACTATATTGCCACTCAAAATATTGCAATACTATACTGTATCAATTTTTACCCCCACCCCTAGCTAACTTATGTTTTAAAAATGCCCTCTACTCCTCTCTTTTTTCCTGCTGATTGTTTAAGAGAATATGAACTTACATTAGCATAAACAAAGATGATTCATGTAAACTGGAGATTTCCGTCTTGCTCTGCTAACTACCTAAAAGATTCAGACACCTCTCAGTAGGCAGCTCTGTATATTTAAAGCATAAACTTAAATTCTGTAATTTCCTTCTTGACTGGCTTTGCATGCCATTGTTTTGACTGTGAACCTAATAACAATCGCAAATATGTTATACAAAAAGAACATCATAGAAAAGATAGACTGACATTTTTTCTTTTCTATTGTTTGTTTTTCATTTTGCACTGATGAGACATGTAATAACTGAGCTGCACAGTGTGCTCAGTGGTTAATATGTTGCTTTACAGCAAAGGGTCCTGGGTGATTGCGGGGGTTTTCTCTGGGAGCTCCTATGCTAGCTTAATGCTGTATGTATTTGGCCCAGGACACTCATAAGTAATACTGTAGCTCTCACTCTGGTGTGAAGATTAGCCTTTTTAAGTCCAAACATGCCCTCAGCTGTAGTTGGTAATGGAATATGTACAATAAATTAACAAGACCGGGTTGAAAAACTTTTATACTGAAGAAGTTCAATCACTAACATTGATTAAGTGGATGTCAGAGATGAAGCCGCAAGGTTAGAGACACAGATATTAAAACTCAGATGTCCCCTGGTGGGTTGGACTACTCATAATATATGACAGTGAATCAATTTGAGAAGAACTTACTGAGTAATAATCATGACTATCAGTAAGACCAGATGCTGGACAGAAAGAGGTTTTCTATTTAAATCCATTTCCTGCAATATGTGTCAACTGATTCAAAACACTCATTTTAAAAAGTTATTTGTGAATCAACCAGCACTTTCTCTTCTCTTGTATGCAAGTCGCTGTGCTATTTTAAAATACTGCTAATTATAAAATGACCATATGATCATCCATATGGCTCATTCTAATTGCATCTCTTCTCATCTGTCATTACATACTGATAATAAGCTACAGCTTTCACTGTGTTTATACCTGTTCTTTTTCAGTCAGTTTCTTTTCCCTTGCTCACACATCTGAGTTAACAGAAGACTAAGAAACAAATAAAAATATCACCTGGACTTGTTTCATCATCTTCTCTTTGTCTCACACAACTGTTTGCCAACTCCTCTTTTATTACCTTTCTTGTCATATTTGGTTTTTGTTTACACATTTAATTTTTTTTCTGTTACTTCTCTTTGAAGATGCACTGCTTCCTGCCAAGACATCCCTATCCTCCGTAACACTGCATGCGCAGAAGCCAGAAACCTGCAGAGACAAATTAAAACTGTATCATTTGCCAGTGGTCATTTGTGTCAGGGCTAACTCAATGCAGACCAACTTCTCTGAAGTGTTTTAAAGGACTTTGACATTTTGGGAGGCGTGCTTATTCATGTTCTTTCAGGGAGTAAGATGAGGAGATCAGGGCTGATGATAGAAAGCAATTACCTTAGCCTAACATTAGGACTGTGAGGAATGGGAATCAGCTTCCCTGGCTCTGCCTTCCATACACCCACCAGCTTTTAAATCTCACTAATTAACACCTTCTATGTCCTTTGTTGAAGCCATACAATAAAAAAATTTAAAAAAAAGTAAAAACAACAATTTGTGAATTAATTTTAACTCAGTGTAGCTATTTCTTCAAACAGCAGTTTGGGGAAGTGACCTCCCAGTGTCTTGTTATCAGATATGTAATGCCAACATCCCACCAAAACACACAAATTGGCTATTTTACATGACAGGTCTGGAGCATTCAGGTGTGTGTTAACATAATGCCAAGGAGGAAAGACATCAGCAGTGATGTTAAGAAAAACAATTGTTGCTACCCATCAATATGGGAAGGGTTATGAGGCCATTTCCAAACAATTTGAAGTCCATCATTCTACAGTGAGAAAGATTACAAAGTTGCATCTGAACAAAGCACAAGATTTCTGGAGCAATGTCCTTTGGACAGACAAGACCAAAATGCAGATGTTTGGCCATAATGCACAGCACCACATTTGGTGAAAACCAAACACAGCATATCAGCACAAACACCTCATACCAACTGTCAAGCACGGTGGTGGAGGGTTGATGATTTGGGCTTGTTTTGCAGCCACAGGACCTGGGCACCTTGCAGTCATTGAGTCAACCACAAACTCCTCTGTATACCAAAGTATTCTAGAGTCAAATGTGACACCGTCTGTCTGAGAGCTGAAGCTTGGCCCAAATTGGGTCATGCAACAGGACAATGATTCCAATCACAGCAGCAAACAACAACAGAATGGCTGAAAAAGAAAAGAGTCAAGGTGTTGCAGTGGCCCAGTCAAAGTTCAGACCTCAACCCGACTGAAATGCTGTGGCAGGAACTTAAGAGAGCTGTGCATAAACAAATGCCTGCAAACCTCAATGAACTGAAGCAACGTTGTAAAGAAGAGTGGGCCAAAATTCCTCCACAACAATGTGAGAGACTGAAGGTGGTTCTACAGGCTGTTGAATCATGGTGTGTACTTAGTTTTTCACACACTGCTTCTAAATCGTTCTTAGTTTTTGTTAAAGAAATAATGACACAGTGTAATATGTCATATGTGTTGGTCATCTCAGGTTGTATTTATTTAATTTTAAGACCTGGTAAGAACTACAGCTCTGGAAAAAATTAAGAGACCACTGCAAAATTATCAGTTTTTCTGACTTTGCTATTTATAGGTATATGTTTGAGTAAAATGAACATTTTTGTTTTATTCTATAAACTACTGACAACATAACTCCCAAATTCCAAATACAAATATTTTCATTTAGAGCATTTATTTGCAGAAAATGAAAAATGGTCAAAATACCAAAAACGGTCCAGTGTTTTCAGACCTCAAATAATGCAAAAAAAAAACAAGTTCATATTCATTTTTTAACAACACATTACTAATGTTTTAACTTAGGAAGTGTTCAGAAATTAATATTTGGTGGAATGACCCTGATTTGCAATCACAGCTTTCATTCATTTTACTCAAACATATACCTATAAATAGCAAAATCAGAGAAACTAATAATTTTGCAGCGGTCTCTTAATTTTTTCCGGAGCTGTAGATATTTTTATTATTCATGATATATAAAATCTTTTACCGTCACTGTAAGCCATTTCATACTTGCTGTTATGCCACAAACAAATTCCATTTTCTCTTTGAAAACACCAGTGTGAAAGTCCAAAACCTGGAGCAACTTTTTTTATGTTAAAAAAATTTAAAAAGCCTTGCATGTTCCTTTTGTTCTGACACACTCTAATTACATTATTCTAATGTGCATATTTTCTATAATGCTTAATGAGCACTACACGAAGTACAGCTGCTGCTGCAGTCGAGGAAAACATTAGGAATTAATGGCAGTCAATCTGGCTGGGTGGGCAATCTGTTTATACTACAAGCAACAACCTGGTGATAAAACCACTGTATCTACCTGCTTATTTAACCTCCTCAGGCAACAGCAAAGTGGTGCCCCATCGGCGATGTCAACCAGTTAAAAGCACCTGTGTGTGTTTGTGTGTGTTGGCGCACACAGTATGTGTGATTGTTGGACAGAAGAGGAGCTAATGGAGACTACAGCAATAATATTTCTGCTCTGCATACTCTCGTCTTCCCTTCCAACCTCTTTCCATACACACTGACTTTGTCCCTCACTGTCTCCGTCTCCATGCTGTCATTCTCCTCTAACTCTCTCGGTACCTCTTTCAGTCCCCATTTGTCGCTCCCTCTTTCTTCCCTCCCTCCCTCTCTCTCTCTCTCCGCTCAGTCAGTGAAGATGGATCACTCTGTGTCTGTCAGCAGTAGTATCACAGAATGAGAATGTATTGTCTGCTGTCTCAGATAATAAATGCTGCTATCTACGCTACTGTTCCCAGTCATAATAGATGGCCCATATCTACACAGCTACTGTTTATGAGATTATCACAACTCTCTGCCGTCCCAGAAGCCCCCAACAGGAGAGATGGAGAAATGACTTTATCACTAGGGGGCCCGAAAGTTATCATTTGTGAGGAATTCGTCGAGCGGGAGCTTTGTGAATTGGCAGTTACTGCCAATTCTACTGTGGCATCACACGCACTGAGAGTGTGAGCACAGAAGCAGGAGAGGTTAAATTGTTCTGTGATTGCTCTTTTATGCTGCGTGAATCTGTGATGTGTTATTGAGAAAGGCCACCTGAAGGAGGGAGAAAAAGATTAGCATCAAATAAGACTCGCTCCGCTTGTCTTCAGGGTACATCACTATTTATCTTTTTTTTTTATCTTGTTTAGATTTCTCTGAGCGTGTACTTAGTTCATATAGTAATCACATAAAGAGTACTATATATAGTAGAGACACTGCTGAGCACATTATTAAGATATTTGGAGCTCTTTCCAACTGGCGTTTATTGCTGCTAATTCAAATCAGTGCAAGTCATGTGATAAATGAAGGTCTGGACAGCAGAAAGAATCAGTCACAGTCACTGGTCACAAGGTTGGCGGTCATTACAGTCTGTGTGTGTGTGTGTGTGTGTGTGTGTGTTTGTGTGTGCTGGTCTGGGCAGTCTGTTGACATTTGACCCCAGTCTTGACCACCTAACCCTTGCTTGACCTCACTGTCTGGCTCAGACTACAGAGCAGAGGGTCTTATTGGCTCAAGCTGCTGACTGATGGTTCTCCTCTCCTCTCTTGGCTAAAAGCCTCGACCTATGCCTGTCCACAACAGGACCAAGCAGGGTGAGCCAACAGGGGCAGCTCAACATGACCATCATGTCCAGAAACTGGATCATGTGGGGCCTTTGATACAGCCTGTTTGCTTTTCTCATGTCTTAGTGTTCAGTTAGTCAGGATATTTGACCTTATTCCATAGTACAATACACACGCTATATTAATATAATAATTATTATATATTAAATATTTTTTATTACTTATATGAACCTTAAAATGTAAAAAATAAATAAATAAATAAAACATGCTCTTCTATCAATATTAATATTAAGCAAGTAGCATTAAGTCCTCTTACCCATACTCCATACATGTCCAGTGGTCTGACCAATAGCTCTAATTGGCTGAAGACCTGAAGAAGGGCATTAATTGGCTGTTGGCCCTGTCTGCATGAGCAGAAGGGACCGCTGGCTCAAAGCCTTGCCGCCTGCTCTGCTGCACATGGCTATTAATCTGAACTTCTGTAGAGTTTTTCCTGAATTTTATCTTCACACAAATCTAAAAGGTCCAAATCAAAAAGAATGTGTACATAGTACTTGTGCAGTTTTTGTGAAATACATATCAGATAACATTACTAATAAATCCAGAGCAAAAGAGGGAGACCAATACTAATGATGTAGATGAGAAAAGTGTTTTTGGAATTGTATGCACGTTTGTCAGAGAGATGTGGCTTTGGTGATATGATGCTCTATCCGCTGCAAATACACACTGCTTTTAAGGAGTGAAAACATCTTAAAACTGAGGCACGAGTGGTGGTGTTTTAAGTCCCAGCTCTCAAACAGGAGACTGGGGTTCATTTCCCTTTTGGGAGCTTTGTATTTTTGGCTGTCACATTGTTTCTACTCACTGATTAGTTTGGTATTCACTGACATTTTGCTTTCACTTGGTTTAGGCACCAAAAACTACTTGATTAGGTTTAGGAAAAATATTGTGGTTTAGGTTAACACAAAATTAACATTTTACAATGAAAAGTGATGCTTAATGGTACAGAGTAGCTTTAAATCTGTCACCAACCGGCTGTATTTCCCAGGCTGGCCTCAACAGTCACCCAGGAGACTGGGGTTTCAGTTGTTGTGTAATACTAAAACATTTGTTTTCAGTCACTGTTTAAAATAATTTGCTTGGATCAAGGAAAAGTCATGTTTGGGGTTAAATCTGACCCCATTGCTCAAATGTTAGAAAACTTTTCAGCTCAAAACTAGTGATGTTTGCTGTGTGGAGAGTTGTAGCTAGCACACATTATGCTGTTAGACTGTAGATAAAAGATGGACATAGTCACAGGGACATCATCCATTGTTTAGTGAAGTCCTGTTGTGAAGCCTTGGGCTGAGTATTTTGATTGTCACCATATTGCTGTTTTGAAACTGGACATGATAAGGAAAGGGTGGATCTGACTATAAAACTGAGGGACCCTGCATGCTCATACGGTAGCAACTTGCCAGTCACAAGGTAGATCCAAGCTAAAACGTACCCCGTCTAATGACTCTACTGAGGACAATAAATTTCAAAATCAACATCATGTTGTATTTGATAAGACTTGAAACGTGCAACTGAGATAAAGTCATTAGAAAAGTGTTTACTGAGATGCCCCATGCTGGACATTAGAAACAATGCGGGTTTAAGGCACTTCGACATTGGCTCTTCAGACTTGGAAACTAAGTCCATCTTTTATATACAGCCTATGCTTGTGATACTAGTTTCTATTGTATAATTTTATGAGTGACACTATGAAAAAGTAGGTTTTACAGCAGTAAATTAAAATTCAAGGTGAGGAAAAAAAAAAAACAAGACAGAATGTCTATATGAACATGAGAGAAAATAATATGTGATATACCATGAACAGCATGACCTAATATTTATATTGTGAATAAGCAGACTGACACGATCAGGTTGGCAGCAGGCTACACATGTAACAAAGTACCACACATAATTTTAAAAAACAAACAAAAAAAAAAAACACTGCTGTTTGCAGGCAGAAACTAGTTGCAGATGCAATTAGCAGCTATGGAGTTATTTGGATAGCTGCATATCTCGCTGTCTCCCATATCACTTCCTCCAGATGGAGACACCATATGTAGAGGAAGAAATCCTTTAGGAGTGTGTGGAGATGGTCTTTTGGTAATTCTAATCTGTTGTACAGTCATCATGTCTTTCTGTGAGTGAATTCAGTTGATTCATTCAAAAATTTATCAGTTTGAGATGCACTGCTTATTTTAATTTATTTATTTTAATTTAAAGTGAGTCATAGATTTTTATAGCTAATTGGCCAGCTGTTCCCATCAATCAGAGGACAAATAATTTTCCTAAATTATTTCAAATAGTCTAAAACTCTCAATCATGCCTTCACTTGCAACCAAAAGCCCGCTCCAACATAACTGGTCAGTAGAACTTGGACTATGAGTTGACTACAGGCACAAACCAGAAAGCTTATCCCTTGCAGATACCTACAAACCGAATTCCAAAAAAGCTGGGACGCTGAGTAAATTGTAAAAACAAACAAACAAACAAACAAACAAAAAAAATGCAATGATTTGCAAATCTCACAAACCCATATTTTACTCACACAGAGTCCCAACCTTTTTGGAAATGGGGGCGTACATCTTCATTTGCAGATATCTCTTTATAGAGATTACTTTGTTGAAAGTTAGTAATTTAGGCTATAAGTTTTGTGTCTGTTGCTTTTCGGATTTTGTTATGTTTTATCATCTGTGGCATTTCTGCCTTTTAAGCCATGCTTTGAAAGGAAAAAGGTCCATCCTTTTGCTTAAACAGTTCAGAAAAGGTCAAACACTTCAGTTATTGGATTGAGTCAGGATTTCTCAAAGCTTTTAAGCTCATCATCTGAAAAGGGAACAGCGTGCTGATATGGTCCACAAAATATGCTTCCCCAGTTGCACATCTACTGTCTCCTATTAAAAAATGCTTCTGTCTTCTAGATTGTAATGATTTGTAGACCTTGACAAATGTCAGAGCGGACCAGGTGCAAAGCAGACAGTCCTACATTGTCATACACTGTAGTGTATTGTAGTGTTTTTTGTTGTTTTTTTTTTTGTTGTTTTTTTTTTACATTTGAGAAAACACAACAATGAATTGGTACCACATGTTTTGACACATGTCAGAATGGTCGATCTGCTCTGTTCACTCGTCGTGTGTTTTGACTGCATGTGTAGTAATCAGCCGGTGTTTGAGGGGAACATCCATCTAACTGTCACACTATAGTCCTTAGGGAGAGCCACTAGGACTAAACACACACAGAGACACACACACATACACACACACCTTATCTCTGCCTGGCAGACCATTGGTTACTCATTAGATACAGGGGGGTAGAGGGACAGACTGGAGACAAAGAGCAGCTATGCTAATGTTCTTTGATTTTTGTCTCCCTTCTCCTTTCTCAGCAGTTGTGAAATCTATTCTTTTTTATCTGTAATGCTTTTTTTTTACACTCTGCTTGCTTGATTTTATGGTACAGAAACCTAATCCAAAATGCAAAATTTATCTCACATGTAAAAACATGCATGTCATCATCTTAAGGTGCATCATCAGCTTTTCATTCTCTTAATGGGCTGACCCCTACACTACACACAGCTTGACTAATGCGGGCAATTTCATTTCATTGTGCATGAGTGACCCCAGTATAATTTTTGTAATTTTTGTTTTTTTTAAGTAGAAACCACATTCAAAAGAGAAGTTAGAAAAAATCAATGACTTGATGTTTTGCTTGAATGGCCAGCATCTTGATCACTCTAATTAGGCACTTGTAGCTGATATTAGCCCCTCTAATATACACTAATTGGTTGACATTTACACTTCACCTGTCTTCATTAAAACACTAATTAAGAGTGTAATTAATATCTGTGAGCTTGCCAATTAGTAGGTCTCTGAAATACAAAGATTGAGGTGTTTCCATTTGTATTTTATTGAGATGCTCACTCATTATAGGAGGCAAATGTCAGCTTACAACAGAGAAATGTTAGATTTTCTTTGAAGAAATCCAACATTGATTTAGAGTGTCATTACTTTAAGTCTAGAAGAAAGTACACCATACATCATCAAGGCATAGTAATCACAGAAAATACAGCTGGAAGGTCAGTGGTTCAATCCCCTGGCTCCTCCAGCCCACATGTTCAGGTGATCTCGGGTAAGATACTGAACTCTCAGATTCCCCAGTGGATCATGGTTGTGTGTCTGATAGAGGAAGCACTCCATGTATCAATAATTCTGGTGTGTGAATGTGGCTTGTAGTACAAAGTGCTTTGAGCTGTTTGTCAGGCTATAAAAGTGCTATATAAATCCAGTCCATCCCTTTAATCCTAAAAATGCTTTTTAAGCTTAATTTATACTCATGCGTTCATTCTATGTACAATGTAGCCTACGCAAGTAACCAACGGCATTGGCAGCATTTATAGTTGTGTGTGCTGCCACAGCACTAGTTGGTGGTGAGGTTTCTCTTTTAGAGTTGATCCATTCTCTTCCAGTCAATTTGAAAAATTTAGGCAAAAGAAAAAGTAGCCAGAAATGCAGAGGAGGAAATGACATTACCAAAAGGGCCAATAAAAGTCACGGGAACTGAATCAACATGACGTGTAGTTGCGTTTCTAGGGAGGTGTCGTGTCAGGTTATAGTGTAAGTTCCAGCGTAGGGTTTCAGAAGGGCTTGTGGTTACTATGTAAGTAATGATATCATTTTACAGTTCTGAAAAAGTCCAGAGCATGTTTAATCATGGCATTGTTTTATGTGCATTATGTGCATTAAGAAAATCACACACTCCTGCATGAAACTCAGACATGGTGCAGTACTTTACTAAATAAAGGGCACACCACTTCCTGCACTACAAGACAATGAATATTGGCATTCGAAGTGAAATCCTGACTGATCTACATACCGTATACTGTATCTTGTGAACTTTGGGATTGATATACATGTACTAAGATGTAGGGAAACGTACGGGTGATTTCCACCTTGTCATTTACCTGCACATTGTAACATTTTTTTCTGTCCTCTTTATGATGCATTTTATCCTTTTGCAGTTTATGGCAACACGATCATACTTCTTTTATCAGCTCAACTCACATTTTAAGTGTGCTGATGCTGATTTGATTAGGCGAGAGAAATTTATTCAGGCTATGAGACCTGAACTGAGTTGACTAAAACAGGATAAAAAAATCAGACATTTCTTATTGTACTTTTTTCTGTAAGTCTTGACAAGAGTCACCTTCAGCCAAGAACACCATAGAAAAATCCAGATGGCTGATCACTTTGCATCTTATGCTTAAGATCCCTCTACAAGTCACTCATGTGGTTCTGTCAAGTTTCCTTTTCTCAATGACAAAACAAAACATGAACCACATATATTTTATGGCATCGGATCAAATTTAATAATATGGGGAAAATTCTGCTTAAATATGACATTAATATGTTTCGAGGGAGCACAGAAACAAATCATTCAACCCCACATTGTCTTGCTTGCCATGTCTCCAATCATTGTATTTTGTTTCTGACAGGAAGGATGGACCAGCTGAGTGTCTGGAAGCTACACGAAAACATATTAGCAATAACAATAAACCAAGGCTTGCTTAAATAAGTCATTTTTTATTTTATTTTGCTATTTAAGTTATTTTTGGTTTGCTTCCAACAAACCAATCAGGTCATAGAATATTGTGATAATGTGATTTGTATTGATTGTCAAATGTGCCGTGTTTCAAATTGCGTACTTGCATGTTTACAGTTTCCTTTTAAGGCCTCAGTCACACAAGTCTAGATCGGTTGGTGACCCCATAGCAACCTCCTGTTGCTAGGGAAAAATGTGTATTCCCCATGGTTGCTGGGTGTTGTCAGGTGAAATCGCTTGCAAAGAGGGTGCTGCACCAAAAACCTCCTTGTGATTGCTTTGGTCAGAGCAGAATGCCACGGTCGCCCGTAGTTTGTATGGAAGATGGCAACTTGTCTGCAAACACTTGCCATTTACTCTCCAAGTTGTAGTGAAACTTCAAAAAGAGCGATGCAAGCCAGAAAGAGAAGACCATTCGCTTTCTTAAAACTTGTGCCTTACCACTGCAACCAACACATTTCAAAAGGCGCAACTTTTATTTTGAAAGGGAACGGTCTCTGTTTTCATCACACTTTTCATAGTTTCACTACCACTTGGCAACTACTTTGCGACTGTTTGCAAACAAGTCAGCATTTTCCATGCAAACTACTGGTGACATGCTAGTGACCAAAGCAATCGCAAGGAGGTTTCCGGTGCAACACCATATGCCTCTTTGCGACCAATTTCACAGCGGCTGCCAGCAACCTCCAGCAACCACTCGCAACTAACGACCAGTGGTTGCTACATGTTTGCCAACAGTGCTAGCTAGCTAATAGTTACAAATTTAACTAGCCATTGATATTTAGGTATGTATGTGTCTTAAGTTATCATCTTTAACGCAGAAGACTTTACTAATACGTGTGGCTAAAACTTGACAAGTTTAAATCTGCATGAAGGGCATCAGCTAAGAACTTGGTCACAGGTGAATGCTGCAATCGTCATTTCTGATGTGTTTTCGATTTGAGACAACACTACCATGATAAAATTCATGCACTACACAGGTAAGTGCATAGTGTGCAAAGTGTACTACATTTAAGTGTACTAACAGCGTAAAAGTGTTGTCATATTATGTTTAAACCCTTGTGATGTTGTGGTATTTAAGAGCGTACATCTGAGGCACTTTTTTACATTTTGTACATTTTGTACATCATTAATTTGTCACTCTGCCTTTTAGCCAATTTTATTAAAAACTTTTATTAAAAACTCTTCTACAAACTATTAGAAATTTTAAGCAGTAAAAGAAAAAAAATATTCAAGCTAAAACCACACAAACTAACAACGAAAGCACTATGAACAATAAATGGCAGGCCTAGTGGGAAAACTTTGTTATAAACACTAATTGAGAGTCTAATTAATATCTGGGATCATGCCAATTAGTAGTTCTCTGAATTACAAAGATTGAGGTGTTACTATTTGAATTTTATGGAGTTGCTCACTCATTATGAGAGGCAAATGTAAGCTTAATACAGAGAAATGGTAGATTTTTCTCGAAAAATCCAAGATTGATTTAAAATTTTATTACTTTACGTCTTCAAGCCGCACTACACATCGTCAAGACAGTAATCACAGAAATGCTAGCTGGAAGGACGGGAGTTCAATCCCCCCATTTGCAAAAAGAAATTTAATTGTTTATTTAATTATTTTATGTTTATTTGTAAAGGGAACTCAAATTGAAACACAGCGCTCTACATGAAAATATATAAAGAGCACTACAACATGCAAAACAATGATGCAATACAAGATTTGTCGACTTCATGATAGTAAAATAATAAAATGAATGAGTGGTTTATTATGTGTCTAATCAAATTTTTATTGGTTTAAAATGAATGTGTTGCTTCAGCACAATCTTTGGCACAATTGAGGGACCACAGGGGGTCAAACACAATGGCATGGCATGCATAGACCGTCTGCTCTTGACTGCACATGCACATTGTGGACATGCACCCACACACTTACCCCATGTGGAGCTATAAGGAGGGTTGGTGAATGGATTGGTGGGATTAACAAGTAAACAATAGTGTGAAAATGGCACACACAAAGACACATTAGCATACACATGCAAATGCACAAAACCACAGACACACACCGAAATCAATCTGTTTGTGTGTCTGTCTAATTTTCACGTAGATGATGAAAGAGCTCCCTTCATACGCAAACACAAGTACAAATGCACATTATGAGGAGTCTGCGATCATTCATATACTAAACATGAATCTGTTTTGACTGGTCTTCTGCGTGTGTCACACTCCCATCAATCACCTCACTTGTCATCATTTTGAAGAATCTTCACACACATACAGTACAGGCATCTGTTTCAGACATGTGACACATCCCAGCTGCAACTCATTCTTTTGAAACTGCTCCTGAAGAAGTCCCTGGATTATAGTAATGACATTGCTGAGTGTGTTCTCAAAGGGAAGGGAACCCCTGCCTTCATGCTGTGACTGCTGCATCTTCTGGTGTTTCTCTGCATCTTCTGAAAGATGTTCTTTCAAACATAGATCACACTTCCAAGTAATGATGAATTCTGAAGAGTTTCCGGTGATCAAGGTTATTGTCCTGGGGTGTGTGTGCTGCCTCAGACTGCATCATTCTATATGCTAAGCTCTCTGTTGCCTTGGGACTTCACTAAATTAAAGGCATGCTGGCATCACTTTCAAGACCTTAGATCTGTGTGAACACCGGTGTGCAAACTTTCAGTGCCTTATAGCTCCTGTGAATGTGAATTTTTTACAGGCACATGTACACCCATACAAATGCCTGAACAGAACAATAAAGTCAGTTTGGCTGATTTGACCAGGGTGTGGTGTGTTTGATTCAAGTTTATTGCATAAGACAAACCCCACTGAGATGCAACATCTCATTTTCAAGGGGGTTTCATTATGTTATAGACATAGTGAAACCCTTTGATGTAGGTTTGTGAGCCATATTTCAAGCCATGCAAATAAAACTGACTAAACCTAGCTTGAATTTTCTGACTTGTCCTTTTTTACTCCTTTGGAGACCGTTATTTGCAAAATGAACATCACGTTGTATTCAGTAAAACTTGAAATTAGCAAGTGAGACTATAAACTCACAGAGTAGCAGAAGTCATTTAAAAAAAAAAAAACAAAAAAAAAAACAGGCACTGTCAAATGATTCACCAGTGTGGAAAATGCTCAGGTTGTTGAAAACAAACATGCTGCAGTTTTAAATGAAATGTTAAATTCCACACAAAGCCATGATGCATGCATCAGGAGCAAGGTTATTATAGTTAACTACAACTAAACTAAAACTAGATGTGAAAAAAACATTTTAGTTAACTAAAATGAAAATAAAAACTAAACTTTTGAAAAAAATTAGAACTAACTGAAACGGTTTTGTGAATTTGGAAAACTAACTAAAATAAAATAAAAAATATAGAGGAAATATGCTTAGTTTTAGTATTTGTTAATTTGGAAAAATTTGTTATCACAACTTTCCTGATGAGGCTTTGATGGACATGTTCATTGAGACTTTGGATGTCTACAAGACTGTGAGTCAACTGCTTTCATGAAGTTCTGAGTTTATATTGTGATATCCATATTGATTTTCCTAAATCTTGCCTCTGGCATCTGCCCTAAATACAATAATACTTAAAAAGACTAAAACTAACACTGAAACTAATAAAAACTAAACTGAAACGAGCAAACCCACTCTGGGAACTAACTGAAACTAAACTGAATTAAGAACAAAAAGTCAAAACGAAATAAAAATAAAAACGAATAAGAAAATATAAAACTATAATAACTCTGATCAGGAGTCTGCTGTGTGATCTTTCAGGATATTAATACAATACAACAATAATAGACCACGGTCAAACAAAAACAAAAGTCATCAACAATGTAGCAGCAATAAAATTTATGAAGTTTTTGCAGGAATTTTAAAATGAAGCCGCAAATTTATTTA
>VUQI01038199.1:4600-14827 GCA_015106735.1 Paratilapia polleni | reverse complement strand
GATATCGCTCTGCATTGAGATTGCCTCCAGTGATGACAATCCTTGTTTTTCCAGTGAGGGAGATGCCGCCCCACACCATCACACTGCCTCCACCAAAAGCTGTTACGCTATCGGTGCAGCAATCAGCATAGCGTTCTCCACGTCTTTTCCACACTTTGACCCTACGATCCAACTGCCATAGGCAGAATCTGGACTCATCACTGAACATGTTCCTCCACATGTTCAGGTTCCAGTGCACATGACTTCAATCATCCAATCCAATAAACGACACCAAACAAGAGTCAATAGCAGAATAAGCTGGTTGGCATTGGCAGAAAAGATTTGGCAAGTTCTTCATGTGCGCAACCCACATACTCAAACTCTGCTGCTCAACCCACAAATGCATTTTCCTTACAAATGTAGCACCATTTTAAACAGGCTTTCCAACGGTATGAGATTTTATTACCAAGAAGCATTGTTATAACAAAGAAATAATTGACCAAACAAAAATGCCCTTACTTTTTGTGCTAAATTTAGTACAGTACAATTAATAATGTGCAACAAAACAGAATAAAGACTTTAAATTTGTGTTTACCTACTATTTTCATGTCAAAATGGCTGCCATGAAATAGGTCTGTTATGCATGTCAAAAAAATATATCAAAATCCTCTGTTGTTAAATTTGTTATAATTTAACTAGTTATTCTAGTTATATTTTGAAAGTTTCCAGTAAAATATCAACCGCTGTCTGCTCACTTTCTGTAATATGTACCAGTCTTAGTGGCACATGCCACATGAAAAAACATTAAAATGCTTGTTTTAAAAACTTTATATTCTATTAGATATTTAAATCAACAGCAATGCATCATATTCTATAAACTGTATTTTAGTGGCGTGGCTGTCCTGTGAGGACCACATATCTCTAAAAAGCAGCTGTTCATGAGCTCAGAAAAACCTGCAGCTTGATTAACAAAGCATATTAAATAGGATTAATATAATAACAAATAAGTCACAGTGGAAATAAAGGGCTTTAGCACTGTGTGATATGGTTAACTGTCAATATCTATCTATAGTGGGATTCAAAATATTAATGAGAAATGAAGGTGGTTATATTTATTACAATTGGTTAAACTTATCACAACCAGGCAATCAAGCGTACTGAAACGGCACAGAGTCTGACAGAGTGTGAAAATGCTGGTGAAGCCTGCACATGCTGAGCTTGCTTCTTTTATCAAATCCAGCATGGAAAGAGTTGATGTCCCCTCTCCATCACCACTGTGAAGGCTTTTCTTGCTAAAGTGCTAAAGGAGTTATTAAAAGCTGCTTCACAATACACTGTAACTCTTCTACATTGTTGGGGTGGCTGTGGCTCAGTGGGTCATCCACTAATTGGAAGCCTGATTGTTCGATCCCTGGATTCTCCAGTCTGCATGACAAAGTATCCTTGGGCAAGATACTGAACCCCGAGTTGCCCGCGATGCATTCATCGGAGTGTGAATGTGGGTGAATGTGTGTTAGACAGAAACAGAGAAAAGTGCTTGTGTGAATGGGTGAATGAGACATGCTGTATACAGCCCTTTGAGTGCTCAAGTAGAATAGAAAAGTGTTATACTATAAGAACCAGTCCATTTACCATTTACATCACACATCTTGATAATTGTGATTAGCAAGAAACAACTTTCTGTTGAAATTATAAATCATAGAGTAATTTGCTTTTTTTTTTTTTACTTGCCACTGCTACCTCTGTTTCCACATGCATCTGTGCATGTGTATAGGAATGTGCAGATTGTAACTGGGTGATTCTCTCAGACAGGTGCCCATTGGATCATACCTTTTTTGAAAAAATTACCTATAATAATTGCATGTCTAATGACTTAATGAGGTAGTGGATTACATAAATACAATTTCCCACCATTTCTCACTAAAATCTATTTTGAGTTCAGGCCTGTCACAGACAATTTGAACCCCATGTGATCATGATTTGAAAAGATATTGAAGTAAATTCTTGTAGAAACTTAATGGTGAGATGTCCTGGTTGAAGATCACTTGTTAAACATATAATATATATTCAAAAATACTTACTATTTCACTTCCAAAGCAGGTCATGAGAACTTTGTCTACCCTCGGCCTTCTTGTTTGCTCAAAAATATACAATAATTTTTGGATTTGATAGGACTTCAATATTTTTTCTAATTGTCCTGTAAATTGTATACATAGTTTAACTAATATTAACCTCATATTTCCTGTTATTAATAAAATATTAAGAAAAGTCTATGAAGTAACAGGGTTGAACTCAGGGTTATGATGTTGAAAATGGTGGTGGGGTTGAAGGGATGATCAACATTTCAATGTGATATGCATTCATTTATCCATGAAATTAATGATTTAAGATTAAAAAATAATGAGAACTGAATTTTATCCTTTGGATCATGGAAAGTCAATAAGCTTTGCACTTTTCTTTAGGTTTTCTCTCCTTTTTGGGTGCACATTTGAGTTGTGCTACTTCCTGATACAGTTTGGTTTTAACTTTTCTGGATTGAATACCCTCCAAAGATTGCCTGTTGCCTGTTTTTCACAGGACTCTATGCATTCCTGTGAAAAACTAAGTACACCACATGATTCACTAGCTTGTAGAACCAGCTTTCAGCAGCAATAACTTTAAGTAATCTTTACCATCGTTGTGGAGGAATTTTGGCCCACTCTTCTTTACAAAATTGCTTCAATTCATTGAGGTTTGCAGGCATTTGTTTGTGCATAGCTCTCTTAAGGTCCCACCATAGCATTTCAATTGGGTTAAGGTCTGGACTTTGACTGGGTCAATGCAGCACCTTGATTCTTTTCTTTTTCAGCCATTCTGTTGTATAGTTGCTGGTATGCTTGGGATTATTGTCCTGTTACATGACCCAATTTTGGCCAATTTAGAGTCAGATGCATTTGACTCTAGAATACTTTGGTATATAGATTAGTTCATGGTCAACACACAAAACAACCCCAAATCATCACCCCTCCACCACCGTGCTTGACAGTTGGTATGGGGTGTTTGTACTGACATGTTGTGTTTGGTTTTCGTCAAACGTGGTGCTGTGCATTGTGGCCAGACATCTCCAATTTGGTCTTGTAAGTCCAAAGGACATTGTTCCAGAAATCTTTTGGTTTGTTCAGATACAGCTTTGCAAACCTAAACCATGCTTCCATGTTCTCTTTAGAGAGAAGAGGCTTTCTCCTGGCAACTGTTCAAACAAGCCATGCTTCTTTAGTCTAAATGTACTATCATGAATTTTAACATTTAACATGCTAACTGAGCCTGTAGTGTCTGAGTTGTAGCTCTTGGATGTTTTTGTAGTTTCTCTGAGCATTGCACTGTCTGACCTTGGGATGAATTTGCTGGGACATCCGTTCCTGGGAGGATTGTGGCATTGTGTTAACACACCTGAATGCTCCAAACCAGCAAACTGCCAAAACGTCTGCTTTTATAAAGGTGGTCACAGTTGCTGATGGTCAGTTAATCAAGTGCATTTGATTAGCAGCAACTGGCTGCTACTTACTCTCTTAATTCCTATGGAAGCAGTAAAGGGTGTACTTAGTTTTTCACATGACTGCATAGAGTCCTGTGAAAACTTTATTTTTCACATGACTGTACCGTTTATCTCTCTCACTTAAGTCACTTATGGTTTTCTTTTTCCCTGCCACTGCTTCCCTTTTCCACCTCTCACATTCACTGCTAAGATATTTTTCCCTTCTCTTTGGATCTGCATTCCTTCTTGCACTGATGATTTTGCCATGGGTGTACTTTTGTGGGTGTAATTTTAATACATAAATATTATTAAAAATTATTTCAGGCATTTTACATTCAAGTGTACAACTGAGCCATTGACTAAAAAAAATCTCAAACATTAAACCCCGTTACAATGATGCAACTCCCTTTGCAGTAAAGGCAACACATTGCATTTAGGATATCATAACATTGTAATATTTTCAGAACTGTTGTTCATTTATTCATATAACAGAGCTGAAGCATTGAGCCTCACCCAAGCTCAATCTGACAAAAAATAAAAAATAAAAAATATAAAATGTAAGTAGGTAAGAAAAGATAGTGACATTTGCCTTTCTTTGCAGTGTGCTCTTCAAGAGACTTGGGTGATGTCACTTCCTTGGTGCTGGTGTCAAAAAGCAAATTGGAGAACATGTGTAAATTGGAATTTCATAGATAATTCATGTAACATTTTAGAAAAAAATACATCTAGTTAAAATAAATATGCATATTAATACACTGACCGAGTTTCAACCTTTGTTAATGTGACACGGACACTTCCATGAAAATGACAGAAAGGACATACAGTATTTAATAGCAGACAGTCAAGCTAGTGTTCAGAGACATTAGCCAACTGTGGTCACAAGATGGCAGTAATTTATAAGAAGGATGCAAACCATAGTATAAAACGTGGAAGTAGCTTCCAGGTCTGAAGTGAAGCCAGCGTGGAAGTGCTTTAAACTTTCATTCTTTCTAATGACCAGTCGGGCTGACTTCTCTAGGCTGATCCCCCTTTCAAGATCATCTTCTCTGGCATGTCCAGACTTCCAGTTCCCATGTTCTGTAACCTCAGTAAACACTTTTCTGATGACTTTATGGGCTCAGTTGCTTCATTCAGGTCATACTGAATAAAATATGAAGTTCATTTTGAAAGTTATTGCAGTCACGAAAGGAGGATTGCTCAGGGTATGCTCACTTGTAAAGCACAAGTCATTAGCTAGTGAGTGTGTGGTTAGTTTTCACAGTCACACCTCTCTCTTCATGCCCTGTTTCAAACCACAAAAATAATCCATTCATCCATCCAGTTTCTTCCGCTTACCCTATTCAGGGTTGCAGGTGGGGCTGGAGCATATCCCAGCTGCCATAGGACGAGAGGCGGGGTACACCCTGGACAGGTCGCCAGTCTGTTGCAGGGCTAACACAGAGAGACAGACAACCATTCACGCTCACATTCACACCTACAGACAATTTAGAATTACCAATTAACCTAATCGCACTAACTGCATGTCTTTGGACTGTGGGAGGAAGCCGGAGTACCCGGAGAGAACCCACGCAAACACGGGGAGAACATGCAAACTCCACACAGAAAGGCTCTGGCCAGATGGTGGATTCGAACTCAGGACCTTCTTGCTGTGAGGCAACAGTGCTAAGATTGGTCCCTGAAAGTCCTACGCTGACCACTGCGCGCTCTGCAATTTCACCAAGGACCTCAAACTTGTGCAGTGCGCAAACATCACGATCATCACTGGTGTTGAGTTTTCAGCCATTTTCAGTTGAAGATTCCTCAGTTTCCAAACCAAGTTTCCAAGACAGCGTGTCTTGTGAGTGAGGACTGAAACCATGTGCATGCTCATTGTTTCATCAAACACTGTTTTAATCTAAAATAATAAATTTCATTCATTAATCTATGTTTTTATTGCAAAATCTTAATATGAAAAGCAAATATACGTACCAAATAATATTGTGTAATGTATGCCTCTGAAATGTAATATAAAATAAAAGTGCAAAGCAAAGTACAAGTAACTCTTTACAGGTTACTTTACCAGTAATTGAGTACATGTACGTTGCACCACAGCTGCAAAACACCTTGTGAGCCCAGAAAATAACCCACTGGTATTCTCACTTGCTTCTTCATCCACATACTCATTGTAATCTGCCCCACAGAGACCATTAGTAGCCATGGTAATGTCAACACACATAGAACTTGGATAATTCACTGGTCTAATTTCTGCACCACTTCTGGGGACTGTTCTCTATGGCACTGTTAAGTTATTTGTGTAGCCCTTCATCACAGACATAACCCAAAGAATTTACATATATTAATAAACTAACTAAAACTAATCATCGATCTGTCAGTGTGTGTCAACAAAAAAATGTTTCCCACTCTGAAATATTGTCAGAGCAAAAAAATAAAATCATGTTGGCAGCAATATCCTACCAATGTCACTAAAAATAGCCAAAAGAAGGTGAAGAGGAAGAAAAAACTGGGTTGTTCATAGTGTCCATGGTGATATGAGTATGTAAATAAATAAACTAACAAAAATGCTTTCTCACTTGCTTGAAGAAAATATTGTTGCCATAGTGAAGCCCATTCCTCAAGCATAAAAGAAGACTTTATCCATCATTAGCTGCACATTTTGTACCCCTGTGCTCTTTCCTGCATTCATTTTGATTATCCTGGCAAGCGAAGCTGCAGATTTTCCATTTCCTCAGGGTTATCTGTTCAGTGCTGTCAGTATGAAAACAACTGCTGTTGGGTGCAGGCAGCCACACAGCTGACCCCTGCAGCAGCAGCAGCAGTGTGCTGCCTCCCACACTCAGATGTTAAGCCTTCCAAGCCCCCGCACTGAGCATGCTCAGACAAACCAGGTCCTAGATCTCTAGACAGGAGTTCAGTTTAGCAGTCATCTGCGCATGGAACGATGAGAAGTGACAAGAACAGTGGGAAGCCATGGAGCTGAGATAAGACGCAGAGCCAAAAGCTAGACCCACACACAAAAATACACACAGGCCCACGATCACAAATGCAGTATACATAGAAATTTTTTTGGCTTATCTTGTTGCAGTGCACAAGTAAGACTCTGAAAAATGTTCAATGTGAAAACACACAGAAATGTAATGAAAGGAGATCTGGTGTAAGCCCTTTTAATACAGTAACAAAAGAATGTGAATACAACACAAGAAAACATAATGTTACATAATAACATGGATAGGTGTGATTGTAAACTTAAAAATGAAACCTAGAAACTTGTACAGTTAGTCAAAATGAAGTTTTCAGCTCTTCTACAGAACTGCAAATCTCTGCCCTGCCTCTGCTGCAGCTGACACTTAATGTAGGTACAATAGAAGTGCTGACTCCACAAAGAAGACATTTACTGCATCAAAGATGAAGGTTATAAACATGTGTTACAACCTTTTGAGTGCAAACACAAAATATCTACGGATTAGACATGAGGCACAAAGTGTAGCTGCTATCAGAAGTGTAGCATAAAGTACTTCTTTACTTTTATGTGTTAATTCTAAACAACTGCAAAACCTCCATCAACTCCCAGTGCAGCCTGCGGAAGAAATTTGTTTAATTATCCATGGCAGCTGCTGTCCTGTTCAGGTCCATTGGGGACAATTAGGACGTGTGACTTAACAAACACCAGCCAACACTCCAATCAAATGCAAAGGCAGTATCTGCAAGCGTACAATGTAGACTTACATGGCTACATGAAACCAGAAAAGGAATCTTATTTTAAGTTTTTTTTTTTTGCACCTCACCACCCACCTTCTCCTCCTACCCAGTTGCATAATGCATGAGGATATTTAAACACTCTTATCACTTTCCCAAGACAATAAATAGATAGATAGCAAAAATAAACAAATAGCAGTAATTGGGCATAGACTACAGTATGTGAAAATTAAAAGGAGAACATTTCTGAATTTTGGAACACACATTAAAAAAAAAAAAGTAGCTGATATAATTTTTTCCTAGTCTCTTTTTATCTTTATTCTAAGGAGAGTCCTTGTGGACTGAGACATAACCTGAGACATAACCTTCGCTATGCATCTTAATTAAATAATAATAATAATAAAAAAATCACCAGAGTTGCCAACGATGCCCATGAGGTACATTTATGAAAGGTTTTGAATTTAATGACTTGAGTGGTCTCTAATGAATCATATAGACCTCTTAAACTCTGACTGCTCTCTTTGACCAGATAGTACAAAACATTATGTTGTCAGTGTTCTTTTTAATATATTGGATAGGAGTCCTTGCAGAGATACTACCAAAATCAGTGTTCTGCTGTCCCTTGCTTTACTGTTATTTGAATAATCCATCACATCATCCATTTTTTAAATTATTATTTTTATTTTTTATTTTTTATTTTTATTTTTGCTTTAGGCAATACATACCTGGAGAAAGAATAAGCCTTTGAAAAGTACATGCTATATACTTTATCTGTAAAACAAGTCTGCAGAGGGAAAGCTGGTTTATACTGCCACCTGGTGGAAATATGTTGTTTGGTCATAACAGGTCATCCTGTTCGCACTGATATAAGGTCATCCAGACTTAACAATTGACCTTGGTGAATCTCTTCTGAAAAATCTTCCTGTGTCTGCTCACCCAGTCAGAGTGAAGCTATTTAAAACTACTCCTATGATAAGAAGGCAGTTTCATCTTGGCCAGATTAATCCCCTATAGGAGAGGCATGAGTTAAATATTAGACCTAACTGATCCTTTGGTAATATCATTTAGCACCAGTTTATTCAGAAGTGTACACCATGTCAGTTTTGACACATGGTTCCACTTCTGTAAATGATGGTTTTACAAAACAGCCACAAAAGCAAAGCCACTGTAAGCAGTGCTTTGGAGTAAACTGGCTTCCTTAGAAGATTATTTTAGCTAGAACACTGAAAAATTAGTTGCCTCAGCAGTGAGCATGCCACTACTACAGTTTGCTTGATGGAAGTAATTCACTTCAGTTCAAGTTTATTTATATAGCGACAAATCACAACAACAGTCGCATCAAGGCAGTTTATATTGTGAGGTAAATACCATACAGTATTAGGGAGAAAACCCCAACAATCAGACGATCCCCTATGAGCAAGCAGAAGGAAATGGTGCGAAGGAAAAACTCCCTTTTAACAGGAAGAAACCTCTGGCAGGACAAAGCCCAAGGAGGAACAGCTGACTGCTGCAACCTGCTGGGGGGTGAGAGGAAGGAGAAAAGAAAAAGGAGAACATAGGGAGACAGGACAGAACACACACTAGACTAGCAGTAATCTTTTGGCAGTGATTCCTCTGTGTTTGATGCACTGCTCACTCCCCAGTTGAGGTCCCTTATTATATGTCTATATGTTTATGTATGGTGAGATGGTTTGCCCCACATTTGCTAAAACAATAAAATTCCTGCATAACTATCTTCCTTTAAAAGCAAGATGCAACAAATATAAAATGAAGCGAGGTTAAGGCTTTAAAACAAAAAATCTACTCAAAATTCTGCTTTAAGCCAGCACCACAAGATATTAAATATTGTACTTTCGTAAAATCATTATCAAAAACTGTATGGAGACCTGAGCAGTTCCTGCTTTGCCAAATCCCGCCGTGCCTGCTGTCCAAAAGGTAACAAAATCCATGGAACACTGACCAGACAAAAGCCCCAGTAATTAAAGCATGCCATGTTTCTATATGTTGGTTTTTGCATAGATTTTAACAAATGAGATTTAACATTTTGTGCTCAAATGAAACTGTCCCATAGCACACAGAAGTAATATTCTGATGTTTTTCTTCTTTTTGCTGTGAATAATAGCATGCTGTAATTATGCTGCTTCAGCACCAAAACTGTCAAATGTTATCCTGTTTTTTTTCCTTATGCCCTTAACCCAGTAGGTAGTTCATCTGGTGAAAGAGAATTTTATTTGCAAAGTTAACTGATGCTGAAATAGCAGCCCTCGAAAACAGGCCTACTGTTACACATCTATCAGTGTGAAGTGTGTGTGTTCCATTACCATGGATAAATAATTGTTCACACAGAGACACAGTCCAAAAACAAAAAAAATATTGCAGCTATTGACACTCAGATAAAAATGCTGCTCTTTGCATAGCTGGCTGGATTTTATTTATCTTTGTGCTGTAGATGGGTAATGTAGTAAATGATCAGGTAAACAAAGATAATCAGAGTGAAAATGGGGTACTGCACATCTGAAATTATAAAAGGTTTATAATGTATCAGGCCTTAAATAAATAATGAGACAAGCACAATATTGGATTAGTGCACTTCTGAGCCAGCAATACATTTTCATAAAGCACATGATGATGCGCACTGCATGGCACCGCTGTGGATTTGAAAGTCTCCTAAGTCAGCTGAATCATTAATAAAAAGCACATTTTGCTCCCATCATGTATGACAGTGGTTTCAGACAGTTCTCATCCATCATGATTATCTTAGAATTCTGATCAGAAGTCTTGGAGCTTTTGACCTCTATATTCTGGGTTTGGTCCATTTCAGTTAAGTTGCAGCACACAAAACCCGGACTAAGTTAAGATTGTATACCCTGTAAAAGAATGGAACCTTTTGTTTTGCACACATTATTGATATGTAATATATGGTGTTTGATGTGACTTAATTATAATGTACATTTTTATATACAACACAGTATACAGGTAGATATAGTTCAGAGCTTAAAAACAAGACTCAGCAGGTTTTTTGGCAACCAAGGAATGATGTT
>VUQI01038198.1:37445-50957 GCA_015106735.1 Paratilapia polleni | reverse complement strand
CAGAATCTATCGCAATAAATCATATTTCTCCCATATTAGCTTCTCTTCATTGGCTACCAGTTAAATCCAGAATTGAATTTAAAATCCTTCTCCTCACATACAAAGTCTTAAAAAATCAGGCCCCATCATATCTTAAAGACCTCATAGTACCATACTATCCCAATAGAGCACTTCGCTCTCAGACACCAGGCTTACTTGTGGTTCCTGGGGTATTTTAAAGTAGAATGGGAGGCAGAGCCTTCAGCTTTCAGGCCTCTTTTCTGTGGAACCAGCTCCCAGTTGGGATTCGGGAGACAGACATCCTCTCTACTTTTAAGACTAGGCTTAAAAGTTTCCTTTTTGATAGAGCTTATATGTGTGAATTTGCCTTGTAGTGCAAAGCTGTTTGAGTGCTCACTAAGACTAAAAAATGCTTTAAAAAGGCAGTACATCATAGTTATTTATGAGTTGATCTTTCAATTAGGCAATAATATGTGAAATGGACACAGTCCAAACAGTCCACAATCCAGATTAATATTGTATGGTAATAAAGTTAATATCACTTATAAAAAAAGGAACACCCATCAACCAGAGAATATTTTTGATTGACAAACATGCATGTTGAATTGGTGATGGGAAATTATGAATTTTCTTCCAACTAATTGATTAATCAACAAATCATTTTGGCACAAAGCAGAAAATAGAGGTTTTGGGTAAAAGAAGAAAATATGGTCCTCATTTCACCCTGTTTGCCTTGTAAATGCATATAGCTTTCAAACTTCAATCTACAGATAATTTTACTGCTTGGGTTAGGGTTAGAAGATGTTGGCCTCCTGTGGTAGGAGGTGGCCAACATATTCCAGAGCAAGACTCTTTTTTGCACTATCACCTTAAATTTTTACCTGTTTACAAATACAACCATCTGGGGCAGATACTGGTATATTTCTTACCTGACGAAAGAGATTTTGATGGTTTAGGAGCCTGGGAGTCATTGGAAAGTTGCAGATTTGTACAATATGGCTCCCTTGGTAGCCACACCAGAAGAGAATGATTTTTGTGAAGAACAGGGGGAAATATAAAGGATAAAAGGGATTATGGGAGTTGAGATTTGACTAACTGTTGCTGTTTTTGCCTGATAATCAAATAATTTTGGTTCAAAACGAAGAAAAAGCCTCAAATAGAAATTGAAGTGAAAAGTAGCCACCCAATGTCAGTTTTGGGAAGTTCTCTGCTTGCCTTTGGATGAATGATATGACCCTTGCTTGGGGGCCAGCCTCAGGCTCCTCACACGTTAGAAGAATTTCTGTGCCTGTCTCTCTGTTTCAATCAAATTGTGAAAAAAGACAAAAGCCGTCATTCTGTTAGCAGAGGGAAATGTTGAGCAAGAAAATGAGGAAAAAGAGTGAGACAGAGGATTTTTATAGTCATGAGTGGGGGTCTGAAATATTCATTATCCTCCCTTTGTGTTTCTCAAGAGCATCGTCAGCATTTCTGAAGCAACCAACAGTGAACAAGAGCATGACAGGAAAAAGGAGTCAGGGCTGGGTGGAGATATACTATTTCTGTAAGTTCTGACATAACTATACATGACCCTGTTTTACAAAATGAAAGCATATTGTATATTTCGTATGAGAGCTAGCTACATTCATTTCTGTCTGACAGTATTTATGTGACAAGGTCATTCAATCCAGAAACAGTAGCAAAATGTTGTGGATTGTTTTTAAGTTTGAACATGCCCCTGAATATTTGATCCATGTGTGGAGGCCTACAAAGGTGTGCGTACATTACACTAACGACCCTCTCTACCTCTCTTGCAGGAGAAAATCAAGCAGTGAGAGCAGGTAGGGGTGGGGCCACAGCAATGTACAAATGTGACAAGCTAGAGAGAAATCAAAAAGCTACTCCAGCAGCTTCTCTAGTTTTAGAGTTGTCCAATTTGTAGAAAATAATCAGATGAAAAATTAATGAAGCAGGACCAAATAAATTGGAAAGTTGACCATGAAGTGACCCCAGTGGAGATTAAGGATACCAAGGTTGCATTTTTTTGACTCTGTGTTGTCCTTCTAAAACATCAAACTGCTGTGACTGTGGGGAAGGAAAAATAATAATGGAACCACTGGTTTTATTAGCTAAAATACTATGGCTGATTACATTCATTATTTGCAACTATATATACCTTAACCCTCTGTACTCCATACAGAATAGGACACTCTGCACTTCCCCATAAAAGTTTCTACTACTGTCTGTGTATAAAAATATTTTTGTACATAATTTATTGTCATGTATTTGAATAATATCAACACTCGGGAATAAAAAATGGATATGTGTCAATTAAATATTATTTGCTATTTTAGGTTTTTACCCCCAAGTCACCTCAAAAGCTCTGGCTGGCGTTCATCTGTAGTGAGTGTAGGCTGTCAGTCCACTGTTTACTTCAGCTGTCAACATGCCTGGTGTGAAGCGTCCACGTCTATTTACTCTTGAGGAGGCTGTAAAACTTTGTGAAAGGAGTCCAATATGGATCCATGAGTCAATGAAGCTCACTTCTGACCAATGACAGTGATAGTAAAGTGAGTTGTTGAGGATATCCTGAACCTTTCTGTTGGTAAGCGTTGCTGTTTTTGCCGGCGTTAGTCGCTGTTAGCCGGTGTTACTGAAACTTTCTTTGAAGTTGATCTAACGTTGTCAGACTCGGGCAATTAGCGAATAAACTCTCATATGATGTAAGAATGTAGTCTGTAGACTGTTTATCAGAGGGAAAGTGTGATTTTTCTTTTTTTTTTAAACACTCAAGCCTTGTGGGCCTGGTATAACATTGGCTTATAACCAGACTTTGTTGTTATAGCCTGCTAGTTGTTTGGTGTCCAGAGACGGGAGGGTCACATGTCTGATCTGCTGACAATAAATAACTGCAACAATATCAGGAATAAATAAGCATGTTTATGTACATTTTCTTATGTTAGAGCCCCGACTTCAGTTCAGGAGATGAGGCTTCAGGTGAGAAGGAAGAGGATGAGGTGGAGATGAGGGAGGAGAGAGCAGTGGTGAAGGAGGCACATGAAGAAGAGGAGAAGAAAGAGATAATGAGAAAGAGATGATAAAATATAAATGTACAAATCTTAATTGGTCATCTATACTTTGAAAGAGCTATTTGTGATCTGTAAATTAAAACTGACACTTTAAAATAGTTTTTTCAGCTAAATTTAGCTGTTTAGAATGTTCGCCCGATTTCCCCTTTCTTTCGGAATTCTCAGGAATCTGGAACATTCTAATAGAATTCTTGGTGTATAGAGGGTTAACTGGATAAGTAAGTAAAGGCATGTATCGCCTTGCCTTTTCTCAGGTAACAAGTGAGAAACTGAAAAATTTATAGAAAGATAAAACGCTCATTGAAATCAGCCTAACGGCCACATAAAATAGACAAAACACATTGTAAGCCCATTTTGCTGGAGGTGGCATTGTTGCACATATGGCTGCCTCAGCACCATCCTCTGTGTGTTGAATCATGAATAGTTTTGGTGATGCCTCCCACCATGATAATTCCATGCTGTGCTGTATATCCGTGCTTGGAGGAAGAAGACAAATGTACAAATTTTCACATATCCACTCATATGGATTTCAGGACTTTATTGAGCATTAAAAAATATACACCAAGGAAAATATCATTTTCCTTTTCCCATATTTATGTTCTTCCTTTTCAAAATCTGATTTAATACTTCCAGATGAACGACCCATGATCCAAAGCGACAAAACGAAAAACAAAATAAATAAAAATAGAGCAGTCCTTTTCAGTTCAACAGTATAAGTTGAAAACCACTGAAACAGTTTGAAAGCATATCTGTTTGTTGATATCCTTCACTGAAAATCTGAAAAACGGATTTCAAACAGATTTGGTTTGAACAAGACTGAACTCACAGACTAGGTCGTCACATCTGACTCTGGATCTCCATAGAGTTCTGCTAGTTTCTGGAATTGGGGTCCCCAGTCATCCAGGTAGTTAAAATCCTGCTCTGAATGTGTGCCGGGAGAGTCTAAAGGACTGATGGATCCTGTAGGTGAGCCCTGACCCTCATAAGCATAGGTCTGAAGCGAGTCGTATGGCGGCACGCTGGTGTCCATGTCAGCCTCCACCAGTCTCTGCTTGATGAATTCATGCACATCCACCTCATCCAGCTCTACAGATGGGCTCCGACGGCTGCGGGGCGGGCCGCAGTGTTTCCTCGCCTCTGGGCGAATGTCCCGTCGGAACTTGAGCTCCTCTGCGGCAGCTGGGTTACGAAGAGCAATGATGTCAAAGGCCTCTGTGTCCTCCTCGCCACCACCCTCATCATCATAAGTGACCACATTCTCTCTAATGTCTTCTTCAGAGATGATAAGGGGCTCTTTCTTGCTCCGCCTTAGGGTAATGAAGAGAACCACAATTGCTGCAAGACAGAAGAATATTTTTTGCAGTATTTATGCTTATAATGGTGAGTAAAAAAAAACCATTTGGGGGAAAAAAAGCTTTTTTTTTATAACGACAAACAATAAGCTCTGGAAACAAAATTCATACAAAAAATTGCAATAACCAGATAGAAAGACAGTAATATTTCTCTATATGACTATAATGCTAGACTATGTTTCTTATGCTAATACCAATCTCAGTATGTGTGCCTGTGTTTCTTAATTCATAGCTCCTGACAGATAAACATGATGATCTTACTAAAAAGCAAATCAATTTAACACAAGCTGTTTTATGTGCATATATACATATAATTTTTCCACCAGGATACTAAAACTAACCAAGTGCTAAGAAGCTGTCTGTCAGTAATAGGCTTTAGCAATCATTAGCATTGAGGGCCTGATGATTCTGTGAATGCTAACTATTGACACAATGACAATATGCACATTAGACTACTCTGTGGAGCAAATTCAGCCTCATATTCAATAAAAATGTCATAACATTTCAAGTAAGGAGAAAGCTTATGGAGGTATGTCTTATGCAGTGATCTCTGAGTTTTATGTGAATAGAAATAATGCGCTTGCTCTTCCACATTAAAGAAACTGCAGCCTGATGTTGCAAAATGTCTGTACTGATAAGTAGCTTACAGTGTGAAATATGTTTTCCAACTCTTAATGAAGTCATGAAGTCAAGTAATACTTGATGACATGCTAGAGTTTGAAACTTGTTACTGCAACTAATGAGAGTTATGCTTCTTTGGGTTAATGATGACCTCTTACCAATATGTTAACGTGAACATCTATTTAATAAAATGGCTTCAGTGAGGGAAGAAAATTTTTACAGCAGTGCAAGATCTAAAAGGAGTTCATTAAGCTACATTAGCAGAGACGAGTGAGATATATCAGTGTTCCTGTGGAGGCAACTTGGCTTCACATTCAAACTGCATTGAATGCTGCCAGGAGAAAAAAAGCATAAGGGTTCACACCAACCTTTTTAAACACATGGTGTAAATATTTTTGACATTTTGGCATTGCACATCCAGCTGTTATATTCTATATTCATCTAAAAGCAACACACTACTGTGTTAGATCAGCCTCTAATGATGAGACACCTAACACATACAAGGTGAGAGACAGGGAGGTGGTGGTGTTAGATAAAGAGGAGTTACAGGATTCAGCTTTCATAACCCCAGGGATACACCGATGCATTTAGCTGATCTAATGTATTTATTCAAACAGCGCATTTTTGTATACATATTGCAGTGGATTTTGCATGCTGTAAACAGAATATAAAGTTTTGAAGAGATGGTGTAAGCCTCCAACTAGATTTAGTCTTGAGGTGCACTCACAACAAACTTGAGTTAGTCAAGCAGACTTTGTTCTGATAGTTTGGTAGGTAAGAAAAATCACATTCAAGCTGGGGTAGCAGTGACTATCAGGGCCAAAACAAGCAAAATGCAAGAGTCGTTCAGAGTTTTGTCAGAACTAAAACTCAAAATCAACTACATTACACAGAATACCTCTTTTATTTGTGTAGTCATGGTCAGATTGACCTGCTAGGGAGCTCTTAGGACAGGAATGAGATGTGCCTGCTAATTAAAGCTGTTATTACATCGATTCAAATGGGGCCACTGCTCTGGTTCAGTCAGGGTGCCAACACAGAGTGCTCTGTCAAAGGCTCAGGATTATGGACAAAAGAGTAGGCTCAACATGTCTTCGTAATGTTGGGCAATCTGATACGTAAAAGCCCACAAAATATCATGATTTTGTCTCATGGCATTATGCTACACTGTTAGGCTTCTGCTTAGATTAGAGCTATTGATCTGAATGAAACTGGCCTTCTTAAGTTAAGCATGAGGCCTCAAATAATTAAATGAATAAACACAGACATTTCTTCATGTCTTTTAATGTTTTAATTGTAGGACCTATAATCTAACTTTTTAACCTGGCAGGACAATGGATTACTGAAACTAAATTATTCATGAGGCTGCAAGCACTCAATTGCACTTGAATTCTGCCAAGTTAAATGTAAAATGCACCAAAGTAAACTTTTAAACTTTTACATTTTTTGATAAGAAAAAAAAAAAGAAAAGTTTCACTGCACCCTAATACACCTTATGAATAAACTAATTACACACAAATTCATTAAATATTTCATTGTTGAGTGTTTTTCCATGCTTGTGTTTTAATAAAAAAAAAAGGGTGATTAATCTGTGCAAAAAAACTAAACTTTATTCTACCTGGTGCTTTGGCACTGCCCAAGTGGGGTTATAGAGGGTGAAAAATGCAATTTGTCTGGGACAGTGCTTATCGCGCGACTTGTTTAAAGCAACCAATTACACAAAGCCACTATGTGACTGTGTGAGGCAACTTGGGTAAATCAACTGAGCAGAACTAGGAAACAAGTAATTTAATTTTTGATTATTTATTTATTTTGACATGCACATATTGTAGCTGACATAGTTAAAATTGTTTTGCACCATCTCCCTCTTCTGCTATCTGCAGTTTAACACCTTACTGTGATTTAGAAGTAAACAACCTGAAAATGTTACTGAGAGTCTCAGATAATGCACCTATATTACTTACTGGCATTTCATATACCAGACTGCACTTTCCACAGTTCATGATGTACTTGCATTTATAGTATATTCCCATCCACTGTGCAAACCATATGTAATACACTCTCTGCATTAAAGCTTCGCAATGGTCTATTCAGGTCATTTCATGTGGCTAGCCAATACCAACTATTGGGTATAAATGTTGCTCACTACACCACTTATGGCACCAGGGAGCAATATGCCAGTCTGTCTGTTAGAATAGAAGCTGTTGCAGAAGTCCAATTTATGCTGTTTATACCCAGGGTATAGGAGATTATACTAGAAGGGTGTATCGCATTATAAAATCAGGTTTCTACAGTATTGTGTTAAAGTCTTGAGCTACCCTTCATTTCTTTATATTTTGCTAGGGCAATGATAAATAGGTACAGCAATTTATGGAAGAATGTGCAAACATTCGTGTAAATACAGTATATAAGGCAAAAACTGAGTTTGTACAATTCTAACGAGCCTGAAAGTCAATATTTGGTATGATCACCTTTATTCTTCAACACAGCCTGAACTCTCTTAGGCAAGCTTTCTTGTAATTTCTTTAAGTAGTCTTCCTTAAGAATGACTTCTGTACAGCCACCCTTCCACTGAGACCATTTCTGATGAGGCTTCAGCAGACAGTAGATAGATCAACTGAAGGGCCAGATGCATCTCTCAGTTCCTGTGTCAGGTCTTTGTTTGACTTTTTTCCCTGTTTCCTAACAACATGACTTTCACTGTTCATCAGCTGTAGATAGTTTTTTAGGTCTGCTACTTCTTTTGTCCTCCACTTTTCCAGTTTCCTCAAATGTTTAAGGACAGTCTACACACCATGGTGAATTATGCCAGGTTTTCAGCGAATAGCTCTTTGGGAATCACCTTTGTGGTGCAAAAATGGATTAGGTGCCTTTTTTATGCTTGAATGATTCATAGATCAGTGATAAGTGGCTTAAAAACCAAACAAACAAAACAAATATTCCTCTGAAAATGGTCAGGTAGAAGGACTGGACTGAAAATGAGTGAAAAAGCAGCCAATGTCCAAAGAAAAACTTTGACCTTCAGAAAGCCTGGAGAACTATTGCTCAAGACCACTTTAAAAATGACAAAAAAAAACGGTCTTGCTCCTTGGAAGCAAAATATAAAGAAGTGAGGGGTGGCTCAAGACCTTTGCACAGAGAGCGCAAAACTTAAGGAACTGTTTTGTTGTTTTAATATTGGTACACAACTGCACTTATTTTTAGGGATCAATATGCAAGTCATGCAATTCATTTTTCAAGTATGGACAATAGATTTTAAAAGAGCTACTATATATAGATGTGGTTTAGAACTGAGAGATGGAGTGCTGAGGGAAAAAGAAAAAAAAGACCCAATCAGACTAATGTTTGCACTGCCTACTAACAATTTTACTTGTTACTGAAATGAGAAGGACATTTCAAGGATTATTACATAAAATAAGATCCTGAAATGAACTCAGATCTTACATTTGTTGAAAAACATGGTATTTATCGTGTTCTTTGTAAGTACAAACTCAGAAGTGACATTTATCAAGGGGGCTGTAGAAATATTACTATGAATTTCCTCACTTAACCCAGTTAGTACAGTAATAGTGTGCTGTTTTCTTGATAGTAAGTTAATATTAGTACTGGAAACTACACCCAAACAATGATGGGCTTATGAATATTTTAGGCTATTTAAGGCATGTGTCAAGGTCATTATCAGCTGAATCATTAGTTTGTATCCCTTTCTGGTTTGCTGCAGGCCTAATTAAATGGCTTATTAGAGGGCACAGAGATAAAGCACGGGCATTAATTGGACAAACAGAAAACAATCAGGCACAGACAAGTCACACTGACAAGCAAAGACGAGCAAGAACTGGAATTGTGAGCTCTATATGTCCATTTAGGTGATACACTGGCTACCACGTCCCTTTATTAACCAATGAGCTTTAGTTTGCATTTTTTTTAAAAACGCCTTTTCTTACTTTCTTGTATGAAGTCTTACAGTGTTCACTGTTCATTACCACACATTAATTTGCTTAATTATCTTAAGGAAACCTTCAAAAGCTGCAAAGAGTTGCAAAACAATCAACACACATGCATGGCATTGCTTTCCTTGACCTAGTATACTCCATTAGTACATAAGGCCTTCCTAATTTGCACTGAGGTCTGATCACGATGACCACAATATAATGAAAGATAATTAAAAGGGTTTGATGTCATTATGCAGAAAATACATCCAGATACATGTGACATGTTAGTACCAAGGCCTAAACACATTGAGATGCTTAGCCATACAATACTGGGAAACAAGAATAGGGGGAGATTGGTGTATGCCATGCAAAATAAGTCTCCCATTGAAAATAAAACTGAGGAGACCACATTTACTAAGCACACATCATTATTTCAAACTGACATTAAGCTATTTCTTCATTATACCTGCAAAAAAGAACAGTGCAGAGGTGGCAAATTTTGAGGAATGGCAAAAAGATGTTGAATTAAGAAAAATGACAAAGGGGAGAAAACTGTTGGGAAGGTAAATGGACTGGAATGCAATTTATTTTTTGACTGGGACACACTGACAAAATCTCAAATCTCTTAAGGTGACCCTCTGTCTAACTGTGTTACGTGTGAGACAAAGAACCTGAAACTAGAAAGTATGAAAGCAAAATACAACACACACACACACACACACACAAAAAGTGTAATAGTTTCTGTCTCTTCTTTTTGGTCTCTCTGTTCAAAACAGGATCTATCTTGTGCTGATGATTAGCGATTCAGCATGTGTCTCTCACTCAAGGGTTTGCACCAAACAGTGGTGATGGCCTTTTGTTCGCCTCAGCCAGAGGCTGGCATAGAGGACGAAGAAAGCCGGTATGAATATGCATAACCTTCACGCACTAATGTCCACAGACAATCAGTAAAGACAGGAGGGGAGAGGAGCAATGATGAACCTTTGTTATTGTAGTTTTGCCTAATCATCTTCTGATGCAGATTGGTTTGCAACAATCCTTGCAAACTTTAGCAAAAAGGAGATTATTTAATTTAATAAATTCAACGATTTCCATTTAATCTTCTATTTTAAATTTAAGATATATGTCAGACAATATATGTATATATATACTTTTTTGATCTGACCTTTGGTGCTTGCTGTCCAACTTTCTAAATTCAAGCGACCAGATCATATTTCCAAGTTTATATATAATTGTTAGCTGTCACTGCAAAGAGTGGTTGCCATAGTAACAAGGCATGCACTCTCATTGACGAAGACATGTTTTCTGGGTGCTGTGACAAGCTGGCAACATTGAACAAGCCCTGTGTATTTTCACTGTATTTCTGATGGTCTTTTATATTCATGGTGCGTAACACATCCTTCACACATGAAATCAGCAAGAGTGGTATCTATGTTGGCTGTCACCATATCCCTCCATGCTTGTCCTATGCTCTTCTAGTCACAACATGCAATGTCAAACACGTGCCCTGCAGGGAGTGATTGAGGTAAAAAAGAGATTCGGTTGTTGCAGGCTGTTGCAGAGTCAAACTAAATTCCCAGTTTTAAACAGTGAACAAGTGATTTAGCTCATATTTACATCTGACTTTCTGGATTGAGCTGCCTCAAACTTAAAACGTTCCTGTCTTCAAGTGCCATAACATCATTCTCAATATTTTGTCAGTTGTATGCACCTCCTCTCTCTTCTCGTTTTGACCCTACAATCATCACTCCCCTCTCCTTTTACTGTCTTTGTCCTTCCCATCTCCTTTCTAGTCACCTTACTTCCAGCCTTCTCTCTGTGTATTCTCCTTCTCTTCTGTCCTTCATATGCTCTGCCTTTTCTTCTAACTCTCTCTACCCTCATTCCAGATTCTACCTGTGTCCTCCTATGTCTTTTCATCCTTCTTTCCCCCTCTGCCCTTGCCATACCCTTTCAAAACCTTCCACTCTTCCCTGCACTTCTATGGTCCATCTCCTCCGTCCATGGCCTCCATATATTTGGCCGCAGGCAGCGCCCCCCTGCCGAAGTCCCCACAGTGACTGTCCCAACTTACCCAGCAGGATAACGATGCACAGCAGGATGGCAATCAGGGCCCCCGTGCTGAGACCTGCTGATGATAGGAATGCTTCCCCTTGGCACATCCGGATCCTGCCATGGCGCTGGCATGGGCACACCCGCAGGGTCAAGGTGCTGGTTCCGCTCAATGAAGGCTCCCCACCGTCCCAAACTACAATGGGCAGCTCGTACAGCTCCTGTGTCAGGTGGTTGAAACGGCGTCGCCTTGCAATAATGCTGGCGGTGCTGTCTGTAATAAAAAAATTAAATTGTTAATAAAAAAATTGATGCCTTTTGTTATAAAGAATTCCTCTTTTCCTCTTTTCAGTTGTATGCCTCTTTCTGTGAAGTATATGCTTTCCCGTTTACAGATAAGAGTAATCAGCTAAATAGAAATACAAAAAATCAATCATTTGCTACTGTGAATATATATATATTTATATTTTAAGTATTCCAAGCTGGTAGATTTCTTACAGACTCTGCAGCTTCCTGGAGTGTCAAGGCTAATTAATTTCAAAGGTGTTCATTTACTATTTTAATGTGCTGCAAAAGAGCAGATCACCTTGGCCCTTGCAGAAACATTCTTGTTAATGGAATGTGTCACAAAGATAAACAGAAGTAAAAAGGCTGAAAAAAAAAAAGCAAATGAGGTGGATTTCTAGTAGGAGGTTTTATGACAAGGCTGAGCAAAGAATATGAAGCAAATGAGAACACAGGCACAAAAAAAACTTTGAAAAATGTGCATTGGAAATTAGATTATGACTGTACTAACCTTTAGCCAGAATGCACAGTTTTATAATGGTCTGTACTCATCACATGTATTGGACAGACTGCGTACAATCATGCTCAGTTATACCCATATTTCTAATGAAATTAGAAACATATAGAATCTAAGGGCCAGATTTTCTAAGCAAGGCAAATTGGCACGAGGCACCAATAAAATACACCAATGAGAGTGGAAAGTTCTGCGGGTGATCTACCAACAATATGGTAATTTTTAAACAAAGACACAGCCAGCTGATTCCAATGAAGACCAACGCAGTCTCCCAAAAGCACCGTAAATTAACAGGTCAAAAATGAGCAGACCCAGTGAGGAAGCAAGTAACTAACAAAAATAATACAATGTAAGGTCAGGCTTTATGCGTGTGTCTCTGGAAACAGCTTAGCAATTCAGATTATTGAAAGGCAACTGAAGGAGATTCGATATGAATTTAATATAGGGTGAACTCTTCTCTTAGAAATTGCTGGGAACTGTGTATGATCTCGTAGGTTGAGACAGCTGTGTGAGAGTCATATGCAGGGCTTGGATTTCAAACATTGAGGTTGACTAAGTGAAGAGCAACGGGACAACCTCAGAGCTCTGAGCTGTTCACCCATGCCAATAACACATTTGTTCTGATAACATCTCCCTCTGGCATTCCAAAAAAGCAAATCTATGAATCTGCAGTAAATTGCCTACCACAAACCATAATAATTCACGTTTGTCCAATCAGTTTCAAAACTCTCCTCCCAAAATTTTGAGCTGAAACAATAAGGCCAGCTGCAAAAACACTTGTGTCCATGCCTGTTAGTCGCAAAATCAACGTTGTGCCTCATTAGTAAATTCCGTCAGTAGATTTTTAACACCAACAGAGGGTTTTGAGTGGCGCAGCTCATTGTGTGCTTTGAAGATTGAGGGAATGTCTGATAAACAAACTATTGGTTGGAGACGATTATACAGCTATACATACTTATATGCTGCACCTTCACCAGGCTTTAGAGTATTTTTTTTTCTTGTGAACATTTATAACAATTTAGTTGCTACTGGTACAGATTTGTGTATAAGCACTAACACATTGCACTACCACAACAGCACAAGCAAGACCTTTAGAGTACTATACATAATTGGAAGTAAAATATATAGGAGTATAATGACATAGAGAATCACATGATAATGATAAATATAATTCCCATCCTTGAACAGCACCAACTTGATCTTCCATGTTCGTTTTAACTATGTGCCTGGGTGAATCAGCTACCTGGATGAATAACTTGGGCCTCACATGACTGGCTACCTAAAAATTTGCAGCTGACACACTGCATGCTGATACATATTCGCACAGTATTTCAAGTTTCAAAAATGCTGAATCGTGCACAAGGGCAACCTTTTCTTTGCACCCAGTGAAAACACCTCCGCTGTGCTGTACTATCGTGCTGCTGCTCTGAGACCTCGCCTCCCACTCCAATCTCTGCTCCATCTATGAATAATTATAATGATCGACAGTTGGAATGACAACACGTACTTCAAGCTTTATTAAGTCAGACTCGCAGTATCACCGTATCAGCAAGCAGATGGGTGGGGGTTTTGAGGGAGTGCAGTGCGAGAGATGCAAATAACAAGAAAGAGAGATGGGGAATTGGACGATGAGAGCAGAAGGGGGGGGGGGGGGGGGGAAGGGGGGGGGGGGGGTTTTTTGGGGTGTT
>VUQI01038198.1:10866-37425 GCA_015106735.1 Paratilapia polleni | reverse complement strand
TGGAGGAGGAGTGTGTGTATGTGTGAGCCAAAGAAAGGAGTAGTGAGGACGAAGAAGGAGGCTAAGGCAAAGAGAGACAAACAAGCTCTGTGTAAGTGATGCTCTCCAGCACAGCTCCTGCACTTTGGAACACAGCAGCACAGGTCCTTGTACAGACCACAGTGAGGAAGTTCGCATCAATTATGTCATGCTAATTTCACATTAAACCTCCTGTCATCGCAGGTGGGTGGAGGAGAGCTCTGTGCTTGTTGATTAATGCCGCAGTGAGAAGGGCCATCTGCAACCACACTGCATCCACATAAGAGGAAACACAGTACTCGTCCGTAAAGTCTCAGTTTAACCGTGTTGTGTCTCATACCATGTGGCATTTCTTGCAGTACAAGACAGGTGACCAACTAGGAAATGAGAGAAGATATGCTTTTAGGAAAGTCTTGCTCTTCATTGAAAGTGAAGTACTGTTTTGGAAATCGCTAGAAATAAATTATTTTTTCTGGTGTCTGCAAGCATATAGAAATATACACTCAGGTGTCTGTGTGCATGAGATTCGACACAACATAGTGAAAGCCTCCTTGCACTGGGTTTGTAAAGCCAAAAATAACTGGCAAATGGCCTCATTTTTTCACTTTTCTGAAAGCATTAGCATGATGAGAAGTATCTTTTACATAACTTTTGTATCACTGATGCATTCCAGTCTCTCCTTTTCAAGATGAGGTTTTGTATTTAGTGCATTAGATGTTGTACAGTAGAAATTAGCCAAAAAAAACAAACAAACAAGAAAACCCCACTTTATAACAACCACAGTTAGTGAAGTATAAATAGGTGGTTAATTAAACTTTATTGTAGTTATTTTACACTTAACAATGAAATGAAAAGCTATAGCATTAATACTAATCATTAATAATACTAATCACTGCTGCCATGACATTCTGATGGCACTGACACACATTATGTACTTGTTAATGGTTGGAAATTGTTACTGTCATTTTGTAATAAGGTTTTACTGAGGAGCCCATCCTGATTGGTGCTGCTGTTTTGTCAGAGATATGCACAAGTTGTGTTTTGACATCACAGTAATAATAATAATAATAATAATAATAACGATGATAGTGAAACTGGCCTGTAAACCAACAGACACAAACTACAGTCAACTTGTTCAGTCTTTTGATTTAAGCCACCACCACCCCACCAGTCTATTGATACATTATTTAAAAGTTGTAAACATCTATTATTTCTTTATAATAACCATGCAAATAATGTTAAGATGCCCTATACAGTATTTAATTAACCTTTTAAAAAGTTGTAAAAATATAATTTGCATCTATAACCATTCAGATGTTAATAGAGTTTACAGACCTATTAGTAATTAATACGTTTTGTTAGTAATATTGTATATTTACTGTTTGTTAACTGTAAATAACTATAAAGTAAAATTTAATTCACTGTAAATTTACAGTTTATTAATGACGGTTATTATAAGAGGTATTATAAAAGCTACCAAATAAGCTTAGTAGACATGTAGGAATGGGAATAGTATATTCAATTATGAACTATATATTTTTAGTACAGTATCTCTCTCTCTCTCTCTCTGTATATATATATATATATATATATATATATATATATATATATATATATATATATATATATGTTTATAGGGAATCCTTGAGCTGATTCTGTCTAGAACATATGAAGTGCCACTAAAAGAAAAAAAAAAACACAGAAGAAAAATAAACTAACAATAGACACATGCGACGCAACCACATCTCTGCAGACTTCGCACTTGCCTACACATGCACTTAGCTGGATTCCTTGTGAACTTTGGTGGGTGTGTGTAGGTGCCGCTGATGGGATTCAGTACGAACCTTCTTCTTAGCTGCCACTTGAAATGTAACATAGTTCTATAGTGCCACTATTTTGGGAAGCATACATATTGGGTCACAGTGTAAATGTGGGCACTTAATGTTAATGTTTACACTTGTTGCAGATGTTTATACAGGTTCCAAATGCCAAGAAAATGTATTTATTTAGATGTTACAGTTAGATGCAGCAGTGTGTTTAGTTATTATTTTAAGGCTCAGTATGATGTGTAAAGATAATTAATATGTTGCAACTTGTATAATGTTTGTACGATGTAAAAGTTAACTCTCATCTACAACAATAACCATGAGACATTCTCAGATAAAGGTTTTTAACAATATCAAAGAGCATAAAAAAAATCAGTTCAAAAAACTGAACACTATCTGATACAGATCTTATCAGTGGAGCTTTTATTGAAGTAAGTCAAAGGCACGTTAGGCACAGGAATCAAATCTGACAATCTTGCACCTTATAGATCATTGAATGCTGCTGAAATTTGTTTTTACTTTAGATACTGAAAATGTATCAGTGATCACATCAAAGATCAATGATACTGGGTAGTTTCTAAGGAAAGGCAGAAAAATAACTGTGAGTAGATATTGAGTTTTTATGGTAGCATGTGATAAGCACTATGTCTTTATGACCTCTTTTGAAAACATAGGTGATAATTTTTTTTTTTTTCAAATAAGCTTTTGTCAGAGAAACAAGGTCACTTGAAATCAGATGAATAATGTTGGAACACAGTTTTCTGCCAATTCAATTAAGGTTATAATTTCTGTGAAACCATGCTCTCAAAGACTGAATACTGTGGGAGGTTATATATGCTCTGGCTTACCATTTGAACATACTATAATGGAGAGGCTTTTCACATAGCCCGAGCTAACCAGGTTAATGTCCACTGGCAAGCAGTTTTAACAACCAACCTACTGCTAAACCTTTTTGGATTGATAGGGTTACCAAACTGTACCAAACATAATAAATATATGCATATGTGTAACAGTATTTTTTTAAACAAAGTATTGAATATTACAAATGGTTCAGTCTTTTTCAAACACTAGGGCCCCAGTCACGCAGTCCTAGAGACCTGTCAGTGACCATGTGGCAACCACTGGTCATGAAGGAAAAATGTGTATTCCCCGACCAGTTGTGAGTGGTTGCTGGCAGTTGCTGTGAAATCGATTCCTAAAGCCCCATTCACACAAGCCTAGAGACTGGTCAGTGACCCCCTGGTAACTGAAGCAAACCGGAAGCAGGTTTGCCTTCAAAGTAAAAGTTGTGCCTTTCTGAAATGTGTTATTGCAGTTGTAAGGCACAATTTTTTCACGTTGAGGGCGAGTGTTTTCCGTTTCCGGTTTGAGCTGCACTTTTTCAAGTTTCACTACAGCTCAGACAGTAAATGGCAAGTGTTTGCAGACAAGTCAGTGTCTTCCATACAAACTACTAGTGGCCATGGCAATCTGCTATGCAACCAAAGCAATCATAAGCAGGGTTTTGGTGCAGCACCCTCTTTGCAACCGATTTCACCAACCTGTCGGGGAATACACCAGGGGGTCGCAAACCGGTCTCTAGGCCTTGATGACTGAGGCCTAATATATCTTTGTGGAGAAAATAAAAGGCATTGCAGAATTAAAACAAAACATTTACAGTACTTTCCATCCCTTTAAAAGTGACCCCTATATTAAATAAAGATTAACGTGACCCTTTAAGGCTTAGCTTACACAACATGTTCAACAGTGACAACAGATAGCAGTTTGAGGTTGGATTTGTGGTTATCATGTTGTGTTAAAGGGTTGTGTTTATCAAATTTTAACTTAATTTTGGTTTGGTCTATTTATTTTTGCAGAGTGCTGCTATGTACCTCGTTTATGTTGGAACAAATTTGTTCAATTATATAATGTGACTGCTGAGGCCTTTCTGCTCACATAAGCATATGCATATGAGTTCTTGCTGCCATGATTTTGGGTTAAGTTAAAAAATGGACCCAGTTACGAATACAAAAAGCAAAACAACTGGCAGGTGGTATGAATAAAAGGAACTTTAATCTCAGCTTTGTGAAACAACAAAAGGGCCTGCAGCAGGGTTGCAGGGAAAAAAAAGCCAACAAGGAAGAAGCAAATTTCCAACAGGAGCAAACAAAGACTAACTCAGGAAACACATGGAGGGTGAACAAGTGCTTGTCACTCTGACAAAGACCTACAGTAGGAAAGACACACAGACTAACTACGCACTAGGGAGAAGGGTGATAAGGCAGAGATAACCTCAAACAGACACTAGTGAGGGTGGGAAGAGAACAACATGAGGAAGTAAAAACCTGAGGGATTAACCTTAAAATAAAACAGGAAGAAACAGAAGGCAATACAACTCATTACGACAGATAAGGAAACACAGATGTAGAGCACAGAAAAAAAAAAAATCTCAAAGAAACACGGGCAAAGACAATAAAATATTACAACAGAAACCGACTCGTTTTCTTCTCAAATCATAAGTATTTAGAGAAAAATTTGAACTTCAATTCAGTAAAAGGAAGACTAATCAAATATTTCAATGTGAGACTGTGACAGTTGTCAGTTGCTTGCTATAGGTTTCGACAAGGCAGCGCATGACAAGGCTGCTCTTCCCTGTACACAAACCACACTGTTTCGGCAGATAATAGGTGTTTGGGAATCTAGGAGTGTAACACCGATTGCAAGCGAAGTGTGAATGACATAAAAGCTAATTAAATGTCCCACAAAGCTATGGCTTGACAGCGCTTCTCTCAGAATGGCTGATTAACTGAAATATTATAAGGTCTTCTGTACGCACAGTGGAAGAGGATGCCTTCTGAAATCAATTGATCTATTTACGTATGTGGCTTATTCAGAGATGATAGCCTTAGTTTAATTGCCTTTAAAGAAGAAAATGTCATTACAGTGTGACAGATAACAAGATCAAAGAGGCATTCAATTTTCAGTCATTGTAATCTAGGCATAGTCAAGTTGACTATATTTAAAGGGCTTTTAACAGAACAGGTTTGTCACAAAGTGCTTTCCCAGAGCAGCTGAGCAGAAGCATCCCCTTGTTTTTCAGCTTTAATGGTGCCTAATATGCTGTAGGAGTTTGACCTGCAGTTATTGAAGCACATCCACCACTTCAACTGCATCAACACATCTGCATGACAACTCAGTATTTCAGATGTCCTGGCTTCAACTCCACTGCAATCAAAAGGCACTGATCTAATTCTAAGACTAAATCTGTGTTTTCCTTTTAGCTAAAAATCCTCACTCGACCTCTTTGCTGATCTAATTTTGCGAAACAGAGCTGGTGCTGTTGCACGTCCCCACAGGAAACGCACCAGCAGTAACAGGATAATAGCTTCTGATATTGTGAAGTAAAGAAATAATTTGCTAAAAAAAAGTCACAGAACTTTAGTTAATACGTTCTTTCAAAGCTAATGTTAATTTTTCTTGAATGAAAAGGAAATGTGATTGATTAATTAACTAAAAATGTATCCGCGACTCAACCTAAACCTGTTTTCCTTATGCAAAAATCAGCGCGCAAAGCCACCGTAATTCAGGTTTCATGACGACCCATTGTGCAAACTGTAACTGAGGAGGAAAGGAGGTCATGAGAGAGTTAGTCGTGTGAGTGACTGAGAGGGATTTTCATCAGTTGCACAACAACAGAGGGGGGTATTAGGCCTTGGCACAGAGCTGCTACCAACTGTTGGTCTGCTACAACAACAATGAAAGAAGCTGCTTTGAGTGTGAAGAGCTTACTTTAATTATCAGACACTGGAGTCAACAGTATGGCTCACAGTGCCTCTCTGTCTCTCTGTCTCTCTCCCACTCAGATATTGTGAGTTTGGCAGATAGCTTCTAACACACAGTATATGATTTTCGCACCATTTTCAGTGCAAGTGCAAGTGCAAATGCAAGATCTAAGAAAGACTCTGGGTGCAGCAGCTTAACATTTCAGAGAGTGGTTTATGAAGATGAGAAAAGAATTTAGAAAACAAAAAAAACTGGTGAATGAGCCATTTTAGGTGGACAAGGAATTATAGTATAAATGAGTAGACAAGCAAATTAATAGATTAGAAAGTAGCAAATGATAATCTCAATGCTATGTGATTAGTCACTTGAATTTTTGGCCTTGGAAAGATATTTTTCTTTATCTATGAGCAGCTGGATATAAAACAAGGCACAGGTGTGCTTCAGAGAAAATTAGTGTCTCTCCTTCATCTGGACAAATAACCACATGTGTTGAGTTAAGATCGTCATCAGCAACTTCTATGCTGACATAACTGGGAAATACTATATCTTTTAGGAGGTACAAAAGGTACAAATTAATATTATTGTAGAATCTGTATTACAGTTTTTTCCTTTTGGTACAATGTATCCCTAAAAACTTGCACATAACTCCCTCTGTTACTTCAGGTTCTCCCTGATAAATGAGTAAAGAAGGAAGAATTTTCTCTTTCCATGCCATAACACATAATTGGCTGATCCCATATGGGATTATGTAAAAGATCTAGCATGTCAAAAACAAGAGCCTATGAGATGTTATGCACTACAATCTAAATGAAATCTAAATTGAAAAGCACTATTACTCAAACAGCACAAAAAAAAACCTAATCTTGCCATCAGTCCTTCAAGAACGAGGATCTTATTTTTTAATGCACTGGGAATATTTTACTGCAGACGGTTCTGTTGTAATAAATCTAACAACTTTTGAGAGAATCGTTTTCCGGGAGTGAGAAATATTTTAAAATGATGAGTATGTGGATTGGAAGTGTAGAGTTTTAAGAGCTTAACCTGCACTATGCACTTCTTGTCCATCCTATAGCCACAGATATGCATTACCCATGAAGCACTTGCCTATAAGTCCTGGCTCTAGAAAGATGCCTTGGTTTCCCTAAGATCTTTCCAAAGACTCACATCCAAGGAGGGCTTTGAATCACTCTTTACTCTGATCCGTAACCTGAAACCAATTTGCCCTGTTATACCCTATCAGGAGCTTTTACGCCTACACAAAAAAGCTGCCAGCTCCAAAGGTCTGTAAATCATTGGATCAAAATTTTACAATGAAACAGGCACCCAAGAAAACGTTGACTGCCCCTTCACCTCACAATATATTTACACTTTGATATATGTTGCCATGAAGAACACCATTTTATTTCCAATGTTCACAACTATAAAATATACCCGAAATTACCTAGCAGATAGCACAATAAAGAAAAGCAAAGAACAAAGCAAAGAATGACTTCGACACTTCGTCACATTCTGGTACAAAATTTTATTTTAGGAATCTACTTTTACATGCCTTAATGTTAAAAACTCTTTATTTTTTTCATACTTTACATTGCTTCAGCATCTCTCTTTACCCTCTGTCTGCGAAGCTCTATTTGAACTCATGTTTCTTTATTTATTCTTATTCTTTTTCTTCTTCTTGTTCCTTTATTTGAAACAGAAACTGGCCCAAACAAGAGACTCCTGCACAAATAGCTACCAAACAACCAAGCCAAATGTCATAACACTAACATACCACAATGGAGACGCATGGCCCAAGGTAGAACCCATTTAATATTGGTGTGGTTCTGGATCACTTTCTTTAAAGTATAAAATGTTTGCGTATGGGTATAAAATTTGAGCTAATACTTTAACCACATTAGCCGCAAAATGTGTCAACACTAAAGAGTGCCATCAAAAATAAAATTAATCCACTGTGTGTTTCAGTTACTCAGATACCAAGAGTGAAGCCAGGAAAACTTTTTTTGCTCATAACATTTGGTGGAAGAAAGTCATATAGTACAAATGAAGCCCTGCAGGCAGTTCATCTGCACTTTTTCCTCCCTTTGACGAGGGCTTTGGGCTTTATTACCTGGCAGGGCTTTCATGTGCACAAGAAAAAGGAATATAACAAACCTAGGTAAAACCCAAAAAAGCTAAATACAGTCACTTTAACACAGCATATGGCAAATCAGCAAGAGATGTTTATATGATAATGGAGGTGTATGTTTTAATAATACCCTTTAAAGTGGCAAAAATAAGAACTATATTTAACAAGTGTTCTTCCAGAATATACACCCATACACCCATATGTCTAAAATGGTTTTAGGATTTATACCAACCTCAGTCTTTCTGTCCTTTCTCTCAAAAACTCTCGCACCACACCACTTTTTGGAGGTTCAATAGTTGACTGCAGACCTGCTTTGTCTGTATGCTATGTATAAAACTCATGGAAACAGGTGCCAAATTAATGACTTATACGACATACCCACTGAAATGTTTGTGGAGCAGTGCTGAAGTCGATCTTTGCCTTGTTTGATTTATGTACCCTTTACGCGTGGAGGTGGGCAGGGGGTGAGGGATGTCTTTAAGTGGCACTTACATGAATGCAGCAAAAATTTCCCTCTGCACTTTAATGTAGCTGAAGTAGGCAAGGGAATGCTTGTGGTGGGAAGCAACTGGACCAAGGGCTAAACAGACTTATCTCCGATTATCACATTGATTTTTGTGATCTCTCTCATACTACCTTCCTCTCTGTTTTTATGCCCCTCTCTGGCTCAGAGATTCATCTGGAGTGCTGTGAACTCCTCTTCGCAGTGGGAAACTGTGAGATCTTCTGGCTGAGAGCTGTTAAAAGCCCTGTGATTGCAGACCAACCCAGGGATAGGTATTCCCCTGAGACAGAAATTGTTGCCATGGTAACACCCACTGTTGGCCCTGGGCCGGAACAAAATAATGCACCCAGGAGGTGAAAAGAGAGGGTGCCTGAGCAGGTAATCCATTTGACAACACAATGCTCAAACATGCCAGCCCTCTATGACTCTTATGTTTCATGCAAACCTGACTCACAGTAGGTACTACTGGCAGCATTTGAGTCTTCAGATGCTTACCATAGCCAGCTGACAGAGAGAATATTTTTAATGCACCTCCAACGTGTGAAGATATCAGTGCAGCTTATTGGATCTTGAAATGTGAGCAATGAGGATATCTCTGTAGGCAGAGTGCAAAACTCCTAAGAAATGCAAACAAACATATTGATCACTTTAATTACCTTCATTGTCCTTAAGGGTAAAGTTGGGATTAACTGGTAGCTGGCTCGGCAGAGCAAAGGAAAACCGCTGTCCGTTGGCAAAGTCATCCTTATCCACTGCTGAGACAGTCTGGATCACCTGTTGTTCAGAAGACAAAGGATAAATCACTTTCCAAAGACGACACCTGCAACATTTAATTATCTGCCACACCACTTAGAAACACTCACTCTGACTGCACAGAGGATAAGGAGCTGATTTAGTTTCTGTAGCATGTCTTGTGATTTGTTGATCATAATTAGTCACAGTCAGAGTGCCTCTGACCTACAGCCAAGTGATCATGTACCTTTTTTTCTCTACTTGTGCATGGTGACTGAAGGAGAGTATCTGGTTGTGACACTTGCATCTGAGAGCTTTCATTTTGTGCTAGGGGGAACTGGAATCTAACAATGAAGGGGGTGCTCTTGGGGCAACCTTACTGCCACTTTTGTCAGATTACTACCCTTAATTGGTAAAAGACACAGTGAGTATGAGAGGAGAGCTAGTGTAGAGAGAAAACAATGACTTGACACCCTCTGTCACCAAGATAAAGTTTTAAGTGTGAGATTTGGGGCATTTGTTCTTCTCCTGGTGTACTTTCTCAAGCCTCTGTCCTTTGTGTGCATGTGGATGTCATGCTTGACAGAGTGGCTGAGTGGAGCAGAGCTCTGTTTTTTCTAAGGGCTCCAAAGTTAAGTTCTAATTACTTTGGTTTTAATCAGCATGAAAAAAATGGGATGTTTGGAAACTAGACTGAGCTATAGATTTATACATTTGGCTGTCAGCATGAAAATATCTTCATGGTTTGTTAGTGGTTGCAAAGTCGTGTTCCATTAATCCCTTATTTGGAGCATAGTAACAATCAACTCTGTTTTAGGCATCTTTTGGGTTGAACCTGTCCAGGGATCTCTGAGCTAATTAATACAGATATTTTTGGTGTTAACAAAAATTATTTATCATTATTATTTATCATTTAAGGAATTCACAGTCTCAAATTATGCACCAGCATAAGTCACAGCACTGTGACTGCTGAGCTGAGAATATTCCCCCCTTACTGTTGTCATAGTGTTGTTTTGTGAGTTTTCGTGAGTTCACAGTTCCTTTTGCGCTGAGTATGATTTATGTTTGCATTCTTTATGAGTTCTTTATTCTTAGCTTTGCTGCTTTAAGTTTGATCTCTATTGTAGTTCCTTATATGTTGAGTCTTCAGTGCTTGTTAGTTTTAGTTATTGATGAGTTTGTGGAATTTGTTTTTAGTTAGTTCCCTCTATGTTCCCTTTCTGTCCCTCCATCAGTCTTGTCTCTGTGTTTGTATTTTGTCTTTCAGTGTTCCCCTGTCTAATCCTACTCTGTCTTCCCCTGTGTCAAGTTAATGTTGTTCCCCTGTTCAGTTGTAGCTTACTTCCTGTTTTATTTTGGTAAGTGTTGGGCTTCTGTATATTTTGTCTAGTTTTATTTCCCCTGCTCATTGTCTTAATTGTCTTCAGCAGTGTTTAGTTCCCCTCCTGCTTCCATTCCCCTGTTACCTTTGTCTATATATTGCCTCTGTCTTCCTTTGTCCTTTGCTGTGTCTTCTGTGTGGCTGTGCATTTCCCTGTAATTCCTGAGCTTGTCTTTTTTTATTCCTGTGTTTTTTGGATTTAGACTTAGACTGTAACACTTGAACTTAACAGCATTAAATGCTTGCTTTGAGTTTAACTTCTGCCTCTTGCTTTTGGGTCCTCAAAAATAAATCTACATTCCACACAGCTGTTTATGACATGTTTTTGCATTGCTACACTCTTAGACAAAAAAAAGACCCTAAAATAGCCACCACTAATATTCTAAAAAGTTTAACATGTACTTATTAACACATGCACAAGAGGTCATCTTAAACAACTGGCTAGTACTGCCATAAAAGTTACAGATATTAACAGTTTTGTTAACAACATAAACAAACCTTGCTTTTTATACCATATACACTCACCAGAGGCAAGGAAAACCTGCTTTAAAATTAAATGCATTATAACAGACCTTGAGATGTGATTTAAAGAGCTATTTCTTAATTGGAAGTGGGTGTCATGTTACAATTTTGATTGTCATCTTCCAAGCAATTAAAAAATCCCCACTGCATAAAAAATGAAATATAAACAGATTCTTGCATTAATGAGTAGCTCTGTTTTTTTCATGTGTATTGTCTTCTGAATTGTGGTATCCCACTGTCTCATTCAGTGCATTATAATACTTAGCAGTTAATCCCCTGGGCCAAGAACCCTCAGGCTACAATGTAACCTTAATACAAATTTAATACAAACTTTCATTCAAACTTTTCTTCAAACTTTTCTTCCAATAGCTCAAAACTATTAAAAATGTATTTAGTTGTGTCTTCCTAGTCTTTACTTCATCATCCTTTGCCGAAACAGCCTTTCAGCCATTTTCCATGCTGCTGATTGCACTGTATCTCAGAAACCTTCTTAATTTGAATGAATCAAAGACTACTGAGCACAAATTGGAATGAGCTTCGATTTAGAGCTGTCATGGTTTGCTGCTGAGATGCTCATTTTGAATGAGGGATGATTAAGCAGCTCTCTCCAGTGCCTTCACATTCTCTCACTGCTCAGCTCTCAGTGTGCAACCCAAACTGCTGAGGGAAACAACAGTTCAGTGCAGAGTGCATGTAGTCAGGGAAATGGCTGTGAAGGAAGGTTTCAATGTGTGGGGACAGAGATGGTGAGGAAAAAAAAAACCCCACACAAATAGGGGTTTTTGTGTTTTTCCAGGAGAGTCCCTGATACTCACTTGTCCCGGCCTTGAGCTCTCACAGACAATAACTTCCTCGTCTGTTGCTATTTCTGGCGGATTGTCGTTCACGTCGAGCACCTGAACAGTAGCAGGAACGTGACTGAGAAGGCTGGGATTGTCTGAAGCAAAGAAAGAAAGAGACAAAAAAGATGAAAGTCAAGTGTGAGCCTTAATAGCAAAGTAAAACATTCAACACTGCGATTTTAAACTAGGACACACTGTGCTCTTGTTGTTAGAGTGTTTATGGGTTTTCTCTTTGGGTTTGGCATTATAAAAGCACTGAGGGATGTAATGTTGCAGAAGGCAGCTTTATTTATTAAAGTTTATATAATCATCTTTGTGTGGCATTTTTTTTGTCCTCGGTGGTAGCTCTTGGTTTTAATGCATTATTTGCCCCTTGCACTACATTAGAAACTCATCTTACATGCAAAACACTCAATTTGTAAGATGAAAAATATGCTCAATTATTTATTTTTTAAACATAATTTAGTGAAACTGCAGTTTTTACAAACTAACCAATGTGGAGGACATTGGTATCGACAGGATGTTACAGGGCCAAGAATGCAAAAATGTCTAACAAAAAGGCTTTTATAGCCTAAGAAGACCATCTGAAGCAGCATCAATACTAAGGAAAACAAAAAAACAAGACTAAATTTATTGTATAAATGTAAGTGTTCAAAACTGACAGTTTGAGCTAGTCTTAATATGACTGGGAAGATACAGGTCACATGTGATTTTTCTCTGGCCCCACAGTAAGGGCCCTTGAGCAATCTAGTTAACCTCAGAAGCCTGCGGCTCCTCTGTCACTGACAGAAGAGTTGTTTTGTAGCTTCCAGGTGTGAGTATGTTTTACATTATGGGTGTACCGGAACAGTGCTGAAAAATAGCATGCTTCCTCAGCAAAACCTTCAGCGAATATAAAAAAAACAAGTTAACGCAGGTGTGCATGTGTTTCATTTAAATTAATGGTTCTAGATTTTTACTTACTTTATCTTGTGCAGCATTCTATATTGTTTTTTTTCACCACCAGCTGAAGATTTGACATTGAGCCTATGGTATTCTAAGACCATATTTCACACTGTACTGTAAAGTACCATTTAAATCCCAAAACACTAAAATTTTTTATTATACATTCATCCTCTAATTCACTTTCTCAGTTTGGACAGTCCATCTACTCCCCTGGCTATTCAGGATAAAATCTCTGCAGGACTGTTTGCAGTGAACTGTGTTGGGTGCTTTGTCTAGATGACACTGTCCTTGCTCATTCAAAGAGGTAAAAATTTATCATTCTGCCTTTTGACAGTGTCTTGGCATGTAACTGTATCCCTGAATACTAAGGAGAAGTTAAGAGATAGAGAAACATTAGCATTCAGAATCCCACTCGCCTGGCAAGAGATTTGCCTAATTGTGATTACAAATTATCCAAGTTACCTGATAGCAATTGTTGAAGTTAGAGGGGCATGTATTGATTTAATTAATTTTCACTGCAGGAAAGGACATTGAAACAATTGAGACTAATTTGATTTTGTAGTTAATTATAACAAAAAAATATATATACCCAACATACTAATCAATATGCAAATATTACCCTTCACTGTTGTTTTCTTGAGACTTGAGACTGTTAATTTCATTACTGACATTGGACCTGTATTTAAATTATGTTAGTTATTTTTATATTGCTGTTAATAATGCCGTTTAAGCATTTTGCTGCGCTGAAAGTTAGACATGCATTGAAATATAAACAGTCTAACAACTGGAACCCTTTTCTGGTTAACTGCTAAACTTTGATTACTTAAGTTTAAGCAACTTTTTTGACAATGCTTTTTGAATGCCTATTGATTTTCTGTTATTTACCATTCAAATTACATTTTATTTTTGCAGCATAGCTCAAATACAGTACAGCAATGTGAGCCATAATATAATTTGGCTAACTAGTTTTCAATTGGAGAACTGGTTAGAACAAATAGTGCCTGATTACAGTATGTAATGTTTTTCTGTATTCTTCCCAAATATCTAATTGGGAAAATTACATAATTGCTACAAGTTCTGCAGCAGTGAATGCGTCCATTAACAAATATCAGCATATTCGAATAGGATGTTGAATATCTATATACAATTTTTTCTCTGCAGATAAAGGGAAGCTGTTTCAGATTCATGTAGATTCATGTGCTTATTCCTTCTGGAACCTTTCTTTTGTTGATACTGATTTCGACTCCAATTTTACCCTCTATGAATCTGAACCTGGACTGCTGTCTGACTATATGATCCCCTCAGGGTGTCTTGTTACCTGGTGGGAGAGAGAAAAAAAAAAAAAAAGAACTCTGGGTATAACTATAGCACTCACCTATTTTGTAATCTCTACTTTTTAAACCATGCTGCCATGGCACAAAACTCACCCATAATTTGAATGCAATTCTGACTTATAATGTCTCCTATTAGCTTGAGGCAAAACAAAGCAAGAGTGGAAAAAAAGATCAATCTCTCAACTGCCTCTTTCAAGCAAATGCATTACAGCATTTCATGTGTTTATGAACGTTCGGTTCATTATGTGCAGTGCATGTTTCTACCTCTCTATTTGCTTATTTACCTTTTACAAAGGGTAAATTTTAATTTTACGCCTTTATAAACCATAAAATCCACTTTGTAATATAATAACTGTAAAATTAAGCGTTAATTAGCTGCCTGAAATTGCAGAGCTACAACAAAACTTAAGTTGTTACTTCTTATTAGCTTAAACAGAAACTTTTTTCTTTTTTTTTTTTTTTGCAGAAAATATAAATACTTTTATAGCCTTGTTCACTTTGTTAAGATGGAAAGCAATTCTGAACGTAAGAAAACCTCAGCAAAACATGGTTGGCATCGCTTCTGCCCACTCATTCACATAAGAGTAAACAGATGTAACAACTGCATTACATTTACTCACTCTTGTAAACATTTGGTTTATGGAAAGCAACCTGGGTACCTACCAACCTCCGAGGCCATAACAGTGATGTTGTGCCAAGGCATGTCTTCCCTGTCCAGAGGCTGTGTTGTATATATAACTCCACTGTTATCGTCGATTCTGAAGTAACTTACACCTTCCTCTTTGCTGTCCAAGAAGTATCTATTAAAAGAAAAACACGTTCTTATTTAATGTTATGTATATATTTGAAATTTGTAGTACCAACCCATAGTGAAGGCCACGCTTAAAGATGGCAGTCTTGTCAGGAGAAGGTTATCTACACACTGTACCTTACAATGACCTGCCATCAAGTTTTAGAAATACTAAATTCTTATTGTTTAGAAGTCCAAAAGTACTATAAGCTGTTTAAAGGGAAAATGCAAAACAGACATGAGCATAAATGTCAACCACTCTTCACATGGCTGTGGTCTGCAAGGAAATATTAAAACAAAACAAACACAACAAAATTAAATAAAATTGGCTGAGCTATATGAGTTGCAATCACAAAGTTCACAAAATAAAAATCCAAATTATATCTGATTTAAATAGTCAGTCTTGTTGGCCATCCCTCCACCATTCTCAGTGCTGCTGCTCCATTTAGTCCTGTTTTGACCACTTGTTCATTTGTGAAGCATGCTGGATCTCACACAGTGTGACAAGACAGCTATGCCTCAATGTAAATGCCATTTCGAGGAAGAGGACAAAGTTGCAGGGAGCCAAATCTGGTGAGTAGAGCAGGTGGTGAGCAAAGATTGTTTTGCTAAGGCCAAAAAAACTCCTGTGTTTTCATTGCCTTATGCGACAGTAAACAATGGCATACACCACATGTTACGTTCTTCTCAGGCACCTCAAGACATTACAGCAGAACTCTGTTTAAACAGTTCCGACCTCAGGGGATGAACTCACAGTGCACAACTCTGTAATTGGCAGAAAAACGCGTGGTCAGCTCCTGACCTTGTGTGCCACCTTTGGGCTTGGATACTGCACTCTTTCACTAAACTGTGTTTGGTGTCAGAGTCTTGCTGGAGCTCTCATTACCAGTGATGATCCTCGTCATGAAATTCGGGTCAGTTTGACACAGATGTTGGTGTTTGCTCTATGTGCACTTTGAGCTCCATTGCAAATGCACAAGTGCAGGTGGCCAGAAAAATATAAAAATAGCAGGAAGATTATGAATCCTATTTCCCAGTTCCAACTAATAATATAATCTTGTTTGACGTTCCCTTGGTAAACACCTTGTCTTTCAAACTTGATTCCTCAAGTTTCTCGCACTTTCTTATTTTTCTGAGATAACCCTGATAATATGATTAGGGTATTATTTAAAACTCTGGAAAGCTCCTTTAGAGCCACAGATGATAATATACAGCCACTATCACTGAGTAATACTGGTTATGTGTAAACTGATCTATCCATCTATTTTCTTAACTGCTTACCCAATTCAGAGTCAGCTGGGACAGAGTGTGGATCCTATCCCAGCTGCTTGTTTGTATATAATTATTTTAGCATCGCTTTCAGTACCAAGTTACAGAAGAAGCCGTAGAATATTATCCAAGGGCGTGGTGTTTTGACCCTGGCTTACGTTCTACTGAGCCAGGGTCAGAACACTATGCAACCAAAATTTGTTTGCTTATGTCCTACTTGTGTAAACAGTGTAGGTTATCAAACCAGAAAACAAAACTTTAAATTAATAAGATTTAGTAAACCATAACAATATTGAATTGGCAGATGGAAGTGACTTAAGTGCAGAAGCAGCATGAGCCAAAGAAGGCAGATTTATGCTTCTGTGGTTTTCAAAGCCTGGTTCCACAACTAAAACACATGAATAGAATAATCCCTACAGCTTTTAAATGGACTTTAGGTCTCGACAGAATGTTCTGAAAATACACATTTCTAAGTCAAGAGCAATTATCTTCAATATTTAATAATGACAAAAGGCAATGTTCTCCTGGCAATGTTTACACTCTTGTAATGGCTTTCTAGCAACAGTGTTATCAAACTGGAAGCAAAGAAGTCTGCGGAATACAAAGCAGAAATGAGCTCCGCTGCTTCTCATGAGTTCAAGCACGAAATGAGCATTGACTATGTATTCCCTAATTTATCTCCTAATGACCTATTTATACCTTTAATCCAGCATTCATTCTCCTGTGTAATATACCCTTAAGTCGACAATTTTCAATTGACATGAGAGATGGAAATGCTAAAGGGATATTGATGCCAGGATTGCATTTATTGAATATTTTCTAGCTCGGATTGCCAGTGTTCCCAGAGCCCCCAGTAGCAATGTTGTCATGATTTATTTAATTTTCAGGCTCATAAGAGCATGAAGGCTTTTCAGCAGTAAAAGTAAGTCTTTGCAAAAGAAAAGCATACTATTTATGGCATGTCAGAAAAAGAATCCACTGACAAACACTTCAATACTGTTATTTACTTTTTTTTCATTTAGTGGTTATTTTGTAATTTCTGCAGATGACTGATGAAAAGCACACAATGTACATCATATTTGATTATTTCACAGAACACTAAAAATCTTTTTTTTTTTTATCCTCTCTTTACATTATCATCTGGGTACTTACAATGTTGTTTTGTTTAAAAAATAATAATAAACTAGCAATCTGTTTTAACAAAGAGTCCTTTAATCTAACATTTAAATTCATACAAAATTATTTGAAATGTTAAAATAGTATAATGAGAAATTGTCTTGCTTGGTAGCTTTGAGTGGCATTTCACTGTTATTCATTAAAAAGTTGTTACTTTACTGAGTCTATTTGATATTACAGCTGTTAAAAAAAGTCATAGTCAGTTAATACTGGCTGAAGATGGGAATCTATGCAGTGCTTAATGGTAAGTAGGCCAAAAACTTTTCAAAACTGTTCCTAATAAATATGATAATGTATAAGAGCAATCAAAGGTAATGACTTCAGGAAAACTCACTTGGTTATTTAGATGTCAATTTCAAACCATGTCTCAACATTTCAAATGTCACGTCAATCACATATTTATTTCATTGCATGCATGGGCAGACTTCTGATGATCAAAGAGAGGCAAACTCTGCTGCATTTTACATTCTGATGCAAACACAAGAAGCAGAGGCGCAGTTGTTTAGCTTTCAATGTTCAAGAGGATGTTATCAAAATAGTTCCCACTGGCTTCTTCATTATGTGATGAACACCGGAAGTAATGTACTGCAGGACTGGACCAGGTACTCCACAAGGAAAGCAAGTCTTTCATATGTAGATTAACTTTTTGTTTACTACAAATCTTTCACAACTTGTCAACATTAATACATGAATCAGAAAAATCAATCTTCACCCTATGTTTTCCAGCCGTTACAAACTGTACAACATTCATCAAGGGCCACGAAGCTCACCTCTTGCAAAACAGACAACATAATTAGAGATGCTGTGATAGGGAATTTTATGGCTGATTAAGTTAACGAATGTCATATCTGTATGTTGTGACTGATACAATACAGAAACTAATAATATTAATTTTAAAAAATGCAACAATGAAGAGGAAGATGAACATAAAATGAAGAGGGAATGTGCAATACTGTACAAAAGCATGTACAAAACCATTAGCAACTTTGCAAACTGTTGTTGTGATCTAATTAAGTCTAGCAAAGATTCTCTTTTTTTTTTACCAATTCATTGTTGTGAAAAGCAATTTAGCATCCTAATTAAAACCATAATGCTGTTTGAAACCAACTCTCAAATTTCAAAGTTTTCAAAGATTTAAGACTTTCTTTTCAATCTAGGCTACAATAGACCAGGTTTATAGCATTTCACAAATCTGAACATCTGTTTAGATTTGTGAAACCTTTACTCTATCCATGAAAACACAAATGCCAAACAGTTGATTAACTGGCTTCCTGGTCTGAGTAATCTAGGTCTGCTTAGCAGTGGTCTAGATGTCTAAAATAATTTGAGGTAGAATAACAATCTGTGATCTGAATTGCAATCCTTATCAGAGACTAAGTTGGAATAAGTAGGAATACTGGATACAACGCCAGGTAACTCACACAAATCTCGGACTCCTATTTTGGTTTTGATTTTAATCTAAATCTAAAAAGTTCTGACCAGAAGTGGTGATTCAATAATTATATAGGCTCAATAAAATAGAAAGAAATGTAAAGTGTTATTGAACTAAATAACCTTCCTGATATAAAAATACAGAGTGAAGTTTAGAATGAATGAAGAACATAGCCTGCCTACACAGAAGGTGTAGCTTGAGCAGCACATTAGCAGGGCAGCTGCTGTCATGTACCTTGCACTCACAATTGTAGCAACATCTCTGGTGCTCCATCTAAGTCAACACAGGAAGCATTCAAGCACAGTATGAAAGGAAAAATCCTGTATTTTAAACCTGGGCCCTCATTTCTTAACTTTGGGTTCTGTATTATTAGAAGGTTCAAAAGTGTTTCGAATCATTTCAGTACTGACAACTCCAAAACAGCTGTAATGCATTCCCATGGGCCAACTGTGCACTTAGTAAAAGTGGATGTAATTACCACTCATAGGTTTTGATTATAACATAACAGAAGTCTGGCTAAGGGAGGCACCTCAAACTAAAACTGAGGTGATTTGTTGTTAGACAGTGTAAACATGAGTGACAGTTAGAGAGAGCAGTCCTGCAAAGAGTGGCATGACGTTACAGACTATAGAGAATATACACTTCCATTACAAGTATAGGAAGCTTAGATAGAAAAAAAATTGTGGCTTGGAGTTGAGCATTTATACATTGTAACTATGTTTGGGAAGCAGTGACTCATTGAATTTGAGGCTAGTTGTGCTACAAACAGATGTATGTAAACACTCCTGTCTGTACACAATTCACTGAAGACAATTGTGTTTGCCTCAAGTTAAGCCAGTTAATTAGGAGGAATTAAAAAAAAAAACAAAAAAAAAAAACATGACACGATAATGTCAAAAATAAACAAATAAACACTTAAAGTAGACCTATTATGATTTTTATTATTTTCTGTCATATTCTGTTACAAAGGTAGATGCTCATATTTTGTGGGTCTCTATGATGTCAGCTGGAGCTGATATCCCTAATATTATCATCTCAGGACCACAGCTCTGACTGTAAGAACAGCAAATCCATCCACCTGCTTTTCAAGTCTTCTGTTTGCTATAGCCAGCCAATCAGAACACTTTAAAGAGTGGCTGTCCTTAAACGGGAAAGTAGCTACAACAGTTTGTTTCAGACAGTGGATAAACTGATGGGCTACACCAAGGCCCAATTTGAGATACGTGGGTTTAATTTTAATCAGCTGCTGGAAATAAGTATTATAGGTCCATTATCACATAACCATCTGAGCAAGTCAGTAGTAAATGTAAGCACAACCGCTCCATGGGATTACTCGCTTACTAGTTCCAAACATTTTTTGTCTATTTGATTAATTTCGAACACAGGTTCCTATTATATCATGTTTACAAAAATGGCACAGATGTGAGATCACATGACACCAGGTGTTCCTGAGATACTGTGCTTATGACAAAGGGACATATGTATATACAGAAGCCAAAAACATAATGTGGCTGCTGTGGAGGCATAAAAATAGGTAATAAAGTCTTTGGTTCATGTTTACGGGTGTTATAGCATGAGTAAAAGTTTCCATTAACTTTCACCTTGAAGTTGATACTTTGAAGCATCATTTGAAGCCTGCCACTCTAAAGTGCATGCCAACAGGGGTGATTAGTCAGCCATAATGTGTCTAGATGCGTCTAAGTTTCATAGTAACAGCTATAGAATTTAAAGTACACTTTACTGTTCACTGCCCTACTGACAAAAAAAGGAAAGGTTAAGTTAAAAAAAGACCCAGGCACAAGTAAAGATACTAAGCATAACACCAAAGGTTTCCCAGCACAACATCAAAAGTATGGCAGCATTTTGAACTGTGAGCAAGAATTAGCATCAACATCAATGAACAGGGCGAGGTATTTGTGTATGTGTGTATGTATTAATTTCTGAGTTCCTGGACGTGACTTCGTCCAGCTCTAGCCGGTTCCCTCGGCTGACACACCTGATATGCATCAACCGATCACCTGCAGCAGAATATTTACCCAATTTCTCCCACTGACTATTTGCAAGACTGTTCCTTCAGCAGTTGTTGGAGTGTGACACCCCGACCAACTTGCTAATCAGACTCTCTTCCTGTGCCACAGTTTCTCCTCATCTACCAGTCAAACTTCAGATTCCCCACACCTCAAACACCTTACTAAGTGAAATAAAAAATAAAAAAAAAATGGTTAAAATAGTTTGATATTAAACAGAAATGTAAGCTGCTGTGTGATTCAGGAAACTCCATATGATAACTGGAACTTAAATGTCTGCAAAAAAGGAACGCATATTATCATTTGTTGCAGGAAAAGGCCAAATCTATAAACTGATAAAATAACTGATAAAATTTGCTTTTGCTTCTGGGGAAGCTGTGACATACTTGAACATTTGAGGTCAAATTTAAGCTTGCTTAAGTGATGTAGGAGGCGACTGGTAGATGGGTCATTTCAACCTGCTTACAGCAACTGCTTGGTGCTGCAACAGTACAGTACCACAAACTTAAACAAGCTTGTGTGCTTGTGTTATGCCCCTCTGCAACTCCTACCAGGTTGCAGTGTTAATTTAAGAGTCTCTGCGTGCTGCATGGTGCCTAGATAAACAAATTCCTGGGGAGGATTATGATGCAGGGGTATAGGTATGTATTTTTCCCATGTTACCCCTAGAATTTACCTTAGGATATGTAATAATCGAAATAAAAGTCTGTCAGTCCACTTTTTTTTTTTTCTCGGTTGCGCTCCATGAGCTAATATGTTCCAGCTTGACTCGATCCAGCTGATGCTGATAACAGCTGACACAGCATTTCCCATACATTCTTAACTACAAGCCGTGTGCAAAGGAATACCAGACAGCCCTCTTAGAAACCCTGTGGAGCTTGCCATTATCATGTACCAGTGTCATATCTTGGGTTTGTTAACATTTCTGTCTCACTACTGACTTCTACTGCCTGTAGACTGTAGAGTTTTTGTTTGGTTAAGTTTTAGCACATTTTAGTGTTAATAACAAGTAGCAAAAGTAGCAAAAATTGCCATTCAGAAATGGGTTTGATTATCATTCCTTGTCTGCATCCATGACCCACACTATAATTGAAACGGTCATCTGATAATAGTGATGTAATTTTCTTGCTTACACACCAGTCATGTATTATCAGCTGAGAGTATAAAATAAATGGGTAGCCATAAGTCTCACAGGTTACTGCTGTTTAGAGAACTCCGTGCTCTGCAGTCCACGGCAAGGTTTTCAACTATGATCCTATAAGAGGTTAACAGCAATATAGGATTGCTTATTAATGATATACTAGCAATACTTCATCTCAAAAGGAGTATCATGTTTACAGCTGCTCTGTCATTTACATCAAGGCTATATAGAGAATTCAAATTATAAGCAGTGCAGTTGCTTGAGTGTAATGTCATGAAATGAGATACCTGTTCAGCGAGACAACCTAGGATTAGTCCACTGCCTAAGGCTAATACCAATCATCTTTCAACAGTACAAAAGCATGTGTTTATAGTGCATACAAATGTGCTAAGCAGTTGCATTGCCTCAGGTTACTTCATAAGCTTACAGACAAAATAACCAGATGTCTGATGCCAAAAAATACAGATTCACGATGCATACTGCAGTGTTTTTTGTTTTTTTTGTTTTTTGTTTTTTGTTTTTTTGTTTTTAAGTGTGTTTTTCTTCACGTCTGGTATCGGGTTAAAATAAGAGGCTCATTCAAGATTTAACAGTGTATCTATAAGACATTATGTTACTAGAATACAGTACTGTGCAAAAGTCTAGAGCCATCCCTCATTTCTTGATATTTTGCTTCTAAGGAGCCAGACGTTCTTGTAATTTTTTTTTACAGTGGACTTGTTCCACTAGTTCTCCAGCCTTTGTGAAGGTCTTTCAAAGTTTTTCTTTGGACATTGGCTGCTTTTTCGCTCATTTTCAGTCTACAGCTGATGAACAATATCTGAAAGTCATGTACTTAAAGAAATAGGAAAAACATCCAGCATCTCTCAGGACCTGAGAGATGCATCTGGCCCTTTAGTTGATCACAAATTACACAAGAACTGAAAATCAGTGTCTTATGGAGTGATGAATCCAAATTTGAAATTTTTGGTTCAAATCATCAATATGTACAGAGGAAGGCTCATAGTTTGGGGCTGCATTTCAGCTAGTGGTGTTGGTGATCTTGTCAAAATTGATGGAATTATGAATACAGAAAAGTCAGATTTTGATCCACCATGCAATAGCATCTGGAAAGGGTCTGATTGGCAACAGCTTCATTTTTTGACAATGATCCCAAACACACTGCCAAGGCAGTAAAAGCATACTGGATAGAAAAAACAAACAGTGGAACACTATCAATCATGGATTGGTCTCCTCAAAGCCCAGACTTCAACATTATTGAAGCAGTGTGGGATCAATATGACAGAGAATGGAACAAAAGGCAGCCAATGTCCAAGGATGAGCTTAGATGATCCAAGGAAGAACTATTCCTGAAGACTATTTACTAATACTTTTTGCCTTATATTGTATTACCATGTATGTTTGGATGTTTCAATGAATCACTGCACTTATTTCCCATTTTTCTAGAACAATATGTAGAAATGAAGGGTGGTTCAAGAGTTTTGCACAGTACTGTATGTTGTCATAACCCAAGACCAAAACCATCTAAATAATGTGTGATTTTTGAAATTTCTCACACAGTGCTTAAAGAGACTATACATCATTTGTTATGTCTTATGTTCAAACTGATGGATGTACAGTATTTTGTACAGTTAATATTTCTATCAAACAGTACAATTACATAAGGCAGAAATATGGGATTAAAAGTTTTGATTGGAAAACCTATGTTTTATCAGCTAAGCATTTAAAAAAAAAAGTAAGGCTTTGGAAACCAGTTAGTTGGCAAAATAATAGTTACCTTAGCTGCCAGTTAGCTGACAGACTGACGTGTCTTAAAAAAAAAGTTTCAACTTTAAATGGATTCCTAACTGTCCAATGCTCCCATTAAGAAAACATGCTTTCAGGACTGCTTTTCCTCTGAATTTTTGTAATCCTTCTAGCAGATTGCATATGTAGCAAAATGCATTTATTTGTAATAAGAGAATCTCACCTGACATGACTGTTCCTGCTGTCAGGATCTCGAGCTGTTACAGCCCCCACCTCCGTGCCACTTGGTGAGTTTTCATAAACATCCATGATATAATAATCCATAGAAAAGACAGGGGCTTCGTCCACATCCCCAACTGTGATTTTAAGGGTGGCAGTGTCTTTGAAAGAACCAAGATAGGAAAAACGAGGATCCACATGTGTATTCACCCCCTCGATGTTGAGCGTGTAGGTCTTCTTTCTCTCGAAGTTCAGAGGCTGTTGGGAAAAAGCACCACAGGGGCCACATGATTAGCATGCTCATAGTAAAAATTAGTGGCACCCACTACTTTTTCTTTTTTCTTTTTTTTTTATGTGGGGTTGTGAGGTACTTATCCGTTGTCAGTGGATTACCTAGAGTGCATGACAGCAGGCATGCCACCAGTTTGAAAAAGCAGAGTACCAGCACTGAAGCTAAATAACGTAATTCTGTGTATCGGGTCAGCAGCAAAACATTTTAGTCACTTAAAAAGAGGCAGTTGAAAGACTTACGGCTTTAACTTAACATCATTTCCATCAGGAAAGTGAAACTATTACAGCAGAAGAGATTATTTTACCTCACAGAACAAAGGAGTTGCTAGGTTACCGCTTCCTCAGTTGGTTGTTTTCTGCAGGGTAAAATAACTTTCTAAAGATTTGAAGAGATCATACAACCCCAGTTTTAAAAAAAATCCTATAGAATTTGTATAGAAATGTATATGTATAGAAATCAATTAACATACACAGCAGGTCATTTGTCATTGTCCCTATATGCCATTACAATATTTCATATGATATATCAATGATATAAAAAAATCTAACCTACACACATGGATCCAAACAACATATTATCTAAATCTTAAAAGCACTGAAGTAAGAATGTGCTTACCTTTTTTAGGCTGATGATTCCTTCTCTCGTATCTCTGTCTGTAGAAATAGAGAACATGTTGGCCCCCTCTGAATTGATGATGCTGTACCTAATGTCCGCATTGATGCCAAGGTCCTCATCGTTGGCTTTGATCTTTCCTACTGGTTTCCCTACTTGAGCTGATTCAGGGACGTAGAGCTGGTAATTTTCTGTGGATGAACATTGGTGTGTATCCATTTAGAGACAGCAAAACAGTTTTAAACAGATTATCAACTTCCTCTGCCTCATACACTTGTCTGAATGTTCTCCTAAAAGGGCTTAGCTAAGCAATTTCAATGTGACACCATTTGTTCCTCAGGGAATGTAATTAAAAATATTTTGCTGTGTTTCAATTGGCATTAAATGTGAAACTTGGGTTGATAGCGCTGCAGTGGAGCACATCAAACTCAGAGGCAGATGATTATTCAGAAAATGTTGGTGGTTTTGAAATAGTTTTTTTTTTTTTTTAAACTGCAGCACAAATGGAAAAACTCAGAGCCGTGGGGGATTATACTTGATGAGGCACTTCCACAGACAAAGAATCACAACTTTGTCATTACTTAAATTTATCATTAAAATGGAGGAAATTCAGACTGCAAAACAGAGGGTTTTTGATGAAATGCTCATTTAATTTAAACAGCTAATTATGGGAAAATGTGACTGCAATGTGAGAATACAGAGTCACCAAACAAGTATCATTCATCACAGTATGGACTGCTTGGTGAAATTTACAGTAGGAAATAAAACATGACGAAATATGCTGTAGAGCAATAGTCATACATATTAGGACTTTTAAAAATACCTGCAATCCTTTAACATCCACACTCAAACTACAGTAGAGACTTCCTCTTACAATTTTTTGTTTTTTCTTTATTTTTAATGTAACTGCCTCAAGCAGGTATGGTGGAGGTCTTATACTCAAGGCCAAAAATGTCTGAGACCAGCTGATTACACTTACAGCCTGCTTGGTCATGCAATGCAGTAGAAGCTAATGTATTCAGGTAAGCAGAAGAAGATATTAACATTGCCACTGGTTATTTAACTAAATTAACCTTCTAGCTAGTTTGCCAATTTAAAATGTGCCGCCTTTGACTTTCCTAAATTGAACTGCATGATATTCCAGCGCACACGTATTCAGATGAGGTTTATTCCACAACATAGTAATTTACTACAACGCCACTTGAAATGCGCTATTTGTGAAGTGACTACCAAACTTTGTTAGGTCAACCGTCATCTTCAGATGTATTCTTTACATACTTTGGGGAAACTTGGGAGGGTTGTCATTGACATCTGTCAGTGTGATGTTGATGGTGGTGGAACCAGAGAGGCCTCCAACCTGGCCTGCCATGTCTTTGGCTTGGATGACAACAGTGTAGTGTTCTCTGGCTTCCCGATCCATGTTAGCTAAGGCAGTCCTGATGATTCCTGCATGGTTTGGGGGTGAGACATTTGAGACAAAAAAAAACGTATTAAAAGGGTCTCACGTAGCATAACATAGATTAATCAGTTTATCTAGAGAATAGACAGAAGACACTGATGAAACTGAAAACATATATACACTTTTCCCCACAAAAACCTCTTTAGTACTACTTTAATATACTGTATGACTCTTTCTCTTAAAGACAAATGCCATAATACTGTGCTTCTTTCATCTTTAAACCTCACCTCTCATTGTCAAGGTTAGCCTTTCCTCACTGTTCATTATATTACATGAAATGACTATGCAACCTTGGATTACGGCAGAATGCAACTTTCTGAGGGACCCAATTTGTCACATTTATTACTACAATAACACAGCAAACACTGCCATGAACTTTCACAATGCTAACTCAGTGATATATG
>VUQI01038198.1:0-10846 GCA_015106735.1 Paratilapia polleni | reverse complement strand
AGAAAGTGTATACAGATGAATCACAGCACAGTAACAAGCTAAAAAGGCAGGAACAGCATTAGCTTCCTGTGTTGCCATTGGTGGGTGATTTATTGAATATAATAGGTTCATGAGAATATCGGTCTGTTTGTGTTTGAGTGCAATTGTAACATATCTGTTACTCTATATTAGTTTTGTGTGTATGTCTATATCTGTGCTAGGGGGTTAATTCACCATCTTTGCTCCTGAAACCACAGCGCCACATGGAGCCTGATCTAATATGTTCTGTTTCATGACTGTTCATTGTAAATTGTGCTTTTCCCCCACAGCCGAGACCCTCTGGCAACCATTGAACTTATGTTCTTTTGAACTTCTGAACCTTGCAATAATACACAATGGTTGTCCCAGTGCAGTGACACCTTGGGGTTGGTGTTGATCATGGGCTGAAATGCACTTTGCTGTTGTTGACTCCTGTTGTGAGTGGAAATTACAACAAACAACATCTGATACAATGACACAATTATTCAAGGCATTTTTGAAGCCTCATGAGGAAAAAAAAGAAAAAAAACTAATGTGGCTTACAGCAGAAAGTGCTTATCACCGATTTCACGAGTTACAATGCATAATAAAACCACATTATTCTCATTGTTTGACTGTTTTATTCATTTTTCTATGAAAATGCCATACCTGCTGCCTAAATTCTACAAAATTAATCAAATCAACTTCATGAGCCCTTTTTGCAAATATTGCTCATGTATCTTGGTGGGCAAAAGATCATTGTCACTATTGCTAAGGTTGTACATATTGTGTTAATATTGCAGTATTACAAAGTCACCTTTCTGACAGTTATTTTCAAACTTGAACTCAGAAATACAGTTGTAGCATTGTATATGTCACATTATAAGAAGACTAAGACAGTGTGTCTCAGTTTGGATACTAGGACAATTTAGCGTAGTACACAATGTACTTGTGTAGTGCATGGATTTCTACAGGGGTTAAACTGGGATATAGTAAGCAGGGGGAACTGTTTCACAGTATAGTAAATTGTTTTCATTACTGGGTCAACTGTCAGTCTAGTTGCTTTTTTAAAATTTTAATTTTCTTCAGTGATTAGATCAATTCCATACATGCAGCAGTGCCACTACTGCAAGCAAGCTCCTTTTAAGCAGCAAAACTATAAACTATCTATAATAATCCACTTGATATAGCAGAAAAACTAATGTAGTGATTCTCCAGAGGAAACAATGTTTGGATTTAGCTGAAATTAAAAATGTAGCTCGACAGATCTGATGCTGATGGATTCATCCGGAGTGGGAGCTTTGTTCTGAAAGATTTCATTGTAGAAACTGTGGGTCTGTGCAGAAGCACAGCTATTTGCGGCAGAGAAAAAAAACATTCATGGTAATAAGACTACATAAGATCGCAATGGCAAGTCAGAATATTAAAATAATAAATGAAATTACCACTGCTGTGCCATGTACATAAACTGCTCACAGCCCCTATTTCAATATGGAGACAGTGTAGATGCTGCTGCTGCATGATGCTATAGCTGTTTAATGAAGTGAAAGAAAATACAGCAACATTTCACATTTGTTTGTTCATTGTAACACAGTGTCTGAAAGCTGATTTCACAAGTTGCATTAATATGTGAGTTGGTAACAATGTGATACTGAAGGAGATGCAGCTCGGGTGCAGTTTGGATATCAGGCAAAGTAGCTCAGCTCTGATGACCAATTTACTATAATCCCTGATTGTTAAAAAAAAAAATAAAAAAATACTGTAATAATCTATCCATCCATCCATATTCTTCCGCTTATCCAATACAGGGTCATGGGGGTGGGGTTGGAGCCTATCCCAGCTGTCATAGGGTGAGAGGCAGGGTACACCCTGGAGAAGCCGCCAATCTGTCGCAGGGCTAACACAGAGAGACAGACAACCATTCATGTTCACATCCACACCTGTTCAGAATCGGTCAGTTCAGAATCACCAATTAACCTCACCCCATGCATGTCTTAGGACTGTGGGAGGAAGCCGGAGTACCTATAGAGAACCCACGCAGACACCGGGAGAACATGCAGACTCCACACAGAAAGGCCCCAGACTGGATTCGAACCCAGGACCTTGCTGTGAGGCGACAGCGCTAACCACCGCACCACCGTGCCGTCCTATGATAATCTATACACACAAAACTGACTAAAGACAGGCTTCAATCACAGACTGACTTTTCAAAATCATGTTTAAGGTTTAAAACTTTATGTGGTATCATCACTTAGCTTCAGTCAGTGTTTTTTTGTTTTTGTTTTTTTTTTTAATGGGAAAACAGTATCAAGTATTAAAAATTGAGAGTACACCACATTTTTACAAGAATGTGTCATTAATGTGACTGTTAAACACCGATGCTGTTTGTGGCCAAATAAATTATCACCATCTATTCTGTTTTATATCCTAAACTTAGCATGGAAAAAAGTTAAGTGAATTAAGGCAGTAATATGATTTCCTAAATTTCGTAAAAGAGGCAGCTATATACCTGTGTTATACAGTGGGTCATTTTCCTCTTTTTTTCTTCAGGACTATAGACAGAAACTAATCCACTCGCCTCAGGCTAAATAATCATTAAAAGTGGGTCAAGGAGCAAGGCAGCCTACAGTATTAAGATCCAGGAGATCTTAGGTTAAACATCATCTGTCACACAGAGCAGTGGCTGAAGTCCCACAGAGAGCTAGTAAATCAGGATTCATTAGTAGTGAATCAACAAAAGCCTTGTCATACTTTAAAAATCATGACAGACTAGAGTGGACGAGTACTCTCTAAAAGTAAAAGTAGGCTTTATGAGCAAAAGGAATTTAAGGAGTCAGTTTGTACTGGAAAAAAAAATGTAGAATTTCACCTAATGTGACTCTGTAATCTCAATGTAACCTTTAAAAATATAAACTTAAATTATGAACCATCAGCTTCGAATAGAAGTTTAACGATCCATTTAAAGTCTGACCCATGGACTCCTCTTGTTCATATTTGTCTTGTGGTTCGTGCTTACAGATTTTCCATAAAAGGACAGGGTCACTTTTACTGGTTTAAAAAAACAAAACATAAAGACTCAAATTTAAGGCCATAGAGAAACACTGCTGGATAATGTGAAACAAAGTAAAGCGTAACTGTTCAGTTACAGACTGTAACTTCTTTGGTATCTTATAGTGCGTATTAGTTCTGCTTGCAAAACAACAAACCAAACAAAACACTTTCTTAGGTACACTTTGCTAGTACTGGGTTGGACAGCCTTTTCCCTTCAGAACTGCCTTAATTCTTCATTGCATAGGTCCTGGAAACATTCCTCAGAGATTTTGGTCCATATTGACATGACAGCATCACACAGTTGCTGCAGATTTGTTGGCTGCACATCCATGATGTGAATCTTCCATTCCGCCACATCCCAAATGTCCTCTGTTGGATTGAGATCTGGTGACTGTGGAGACCATTTGAATACAGTGAACTCACTGTCATGTTCAAGAAACCAGATTGAGATGATTTGAGCTTTGACATGACATGGTGCGATATCCTGCTGGAAGCAGCCATCAGAAGGACCATGTCCATAAACGGATGGACATGGTCAGCAAAAATACTCAGGTAGGCTGTGGTGTTTAAACAATGCTCGATTAGTGCTAAGGGGCCCAAAGTGTGCCACAGTATTCCACCACCACCAGCCTTAACCACTGATACAAGGCAGGATGGATCCATGCTTTCATGTTGTTTACACCAAATACAGACCCTACCATCTGAATGTTGCAGCAGAAATCGAGACCCATCAGACCAAGATTTTTTCAATCTTCTATTGTCCAGTTTTGGTGAGCCCATGTGAACTGTAGCCTCAGTTTCCTGTTCTTAGCTGAGAGAAGTGACACCCGGGTGGTCTTCTGCTGCTGTAGCCCATCTGCTTCCAAATTCGACATGTTTTGCATACATAGATGCTCTTCTGCATACCTTGGTTGTAACAAGTGATTATTTGAGATACCCTTGCCTTACTATCAACTTAAAGCAGTCTGGCCATTCTCCTCTGTCTTCTGGCATCAACAAGCCCAACAATCCTAAAGATGGTTGTGTTGGAAAATCCCAGCAGATCAGCAGTTTCTGAAATACAACAACAACCATGCCACGTTCAAAGTCACTTAAATCACCTTTCTTCCTCATTCTGATGCTTGGTTTGAACTTCAGTAGGTCATCAAATTGTGCATCTAAATGAATAAACAATTTCATCAGTTTTACATTGTAAAATAATAAAAAACTAATTTATATAAAATAATTAGACATTATGACTAACTTATCTCAAATAGGAAAAAAAAAATATATATGTCATCAGATATGGTAGAAAAATACAATATTTGTCTTTTAGGCCTCCACAAAGGATGAAAATACTCCACTTATTCAATGAAAAAACTTTCAGAAGAATACAAGTGTTTTATTCTTGTCATAGTGTTCTTTTCAAATGCCAGATCTCAGCATGGCTCTGCTGCTTTTCTTAGTTTTAAAACTAATCAAAGTGCTTGCAGCCATTTTCATGTAATGATGCGAGCTCTGCAAACTCTATTGGAAGTCCTTTGTTATTAACTGCAGTCTTGGCATTACTTAACCTGGGGTCCTTGAGACACACAGACCTTGGCAAGTGGCCATGGTTTCCATTAAAACCACACCAAGACAGACGATCTGACCTTTCAAGTCTCTTATTACCCTTTTACTCATGAGGGTGCATCGCTCCTGAGCAATATTTCACAGCAGTGGGTTTAGGAACAATGAGCACGCAAAGTATGAGGTTGTCTTTTTTGGCTGTGGGAATTCCACTGCTTTCCACAATAATGAAGATGACCTACTGTCAATCATTTAAAATCAAACAAGCAAATGACAGTACACCACCTGCCATGTGTGACAGCTCTTTCACAGCTGATGCAATGCAGTTACTGTAGAAATATAGAATCACTGAGCTGTATTCAGCCTTAAATGAGAATTCTTTAACAATACAGGAAAAACCATAGGGGTATTCTTAAGAAAGTGCAAGTACCTGAAAGGTATGTCAGTACTTTGACACAAAGATCACACCCCTGAACTCCCTATCCTGACCATTTCTGAGCTGTAATACCTCAGATAGTCTCTGCTAAATCTCTGTGGAGCTCGTCAGTTAATTTAGAAAATAATTGAGAAAGAGCTGACTTCCTTCAACCTAGGCCCATTTGACACAGTGAGGTGGTTAGCCTTTTCCTCAACCTCCCCAGTCTATTAGAGTTGATACCATCATACTATCCACCTCTTTGTCTGGCTGGAAACTTCTAAAGGAGGACAATCTCCTGGGTGAACAAAAAGGATTATGGGAGATTACTAAAGCGCGCTTCAATCTCCAGCTTCAGGAATCTTGGTTTTTCACCCTTCCAATACGATGTTATCCCTGCGTGTCTGAACTCTAAGAGCATTTCCTGAAAAAAGGTAGATAATTTCAGCAAAAGCTGCTTGAATAATCAAAGATATCACAGAAAAACACAGCTTCTTTTTACTTTGCAAACTTTTTTTCCCTCTGTTTATATATCAGTTCATCTAACTGACTGGGAAAAACTGATTGGACTGCTCAAATCTACATCTCAAACGACCTTCCCTGATTCAAGAGGTAAGACTTAATCCATTAACAGTGAAAATGTCTTGATCTGTGTCAGCTCCTTCAATAAACTCGAACACTCACAAATCCCAGATCAGCAGAGAAATTAGCCTATTTAGGATGCAAAAGGGACTTAGTGGTTCTGCATTGTGGTGTCTTTGCATATGTGTGTGTGTGTGTGTGTGTGTGTGTGTGTGTGTGAGGGGAGGTAGGGTTAAGGGGCACGACTCAAAGGGAACCACTCTGATGTCTCTGCGGGTAAGTGACAGATGCACTGTAGTGAAGACAGGAGTTACGACCCAGCTACAGCATAAAAAGGATAAATGCAGCCACCATCTCAGATGTACTTTCGCTGAGATATAGAAAGCTCTTACTAAATTTGCTAGCTTGCAGTTTTGTGATTTTCAAGCCATGTAATCAAGTAAATCCATTGCAGTGAATGTTCTTAACACAGTTAGCATGTCATTAAGCTTCCCACATCAGGCTATCAATATTTTTTAAAGGTTTAACAGCACTCGGATAAAAAGTGACAGAGCTACCCCAGAGAAATATGTGTCAGATGCACACCCATGCAGTATTTTGGACTCTTTCTCTGCTGTGATTAACATTCATTGAGCAGAAAGAGGTTCAGCCTGTCTGTCTAATTCTCTGTTGTCCTTGTGCTGCTTCTCTTGTGTTTGACCCAAATCCCCAGACAAGTCACAACAAAAGCAGCAGGTAGGGGTTTCCAGGTCCTTCCTCAAAGGGCACCTTGCCAGGATTTGTGGCTGTTATTGGAAACATTTGACTGCACCCTCATTTGTACACCTCTTCTGTAAATTTGGTCTAAATCTACAGCTATCAGCAGCTAGTCTAGCATCAAGGTTGGGAATAAGATGAAACATCTAGCGTGCCTCTGCTCCAGGGTAAAATCTACTTACCCGCAACTGTAAAGTTCAGTTTTTAACATGGTACACTCCAGAAAAAGTGTAGGCGACAAGTAGAGACTGCATGAAAGCTGCTGCAGCTCGCAGCAAAAAATAATCTTGTGAATTGGTGAGTTTAAAGGTGCTGGTAGACAATTTGCATTTAGCTTGGCAGAAGTGTAGCTGTTTCCCCCTGCAGAAGTTGTTAGCACAAAAGTAATCTTAGCCTCTTACCTCTGAGCAACAACTTAATGTGTTTCCAAAAATGTCAAACCATTTCTCTTCTTTCAAAGAGAAATGGTTTCCATTTCTGGGAAAATTCTATATACAAAAAAATCTAGGTTAAAAAAAAAAGTGAACATAAAAAATTGTCGATTTAAAAGTATGGAAGTTAGCAACAGACCGAGTGATTTCACTGTTAAGCATGTGTACGCTTTTTGAATGTGTGATTATGATGTTCTGAGCAGCTGCAGAGTCTCCCTGCATCACCAACCACAAACTGAATAATCTAGACACACCTCTAAATTACATTTGCTTTTTATAATTCTAGGGATACCATCTAAAGTATGGAATCATTCTGTGCTGTAGTTCTAAATGTAGTCTTCCTTTAAAATACAAGTTTTGTAGTGATCTTTTAACGACGGTCTCACTTTTACACACATAAACGTCTTTTGATTATCTGTGCCTACATTATGAAACTGCTGTTTAAGACAAGCTCTTACATATCTCAGAAACACTTGGTCTCACAGTCAATAGTCATAAACCCATGACAGTATACATAGGCTAATTCAATGGTGTCAGCGAGCAGCTATACTTAATCTCATCTTTACTTACTTTTTTATTAAACTGGTATCATTATAATTAATTATATCAGCAAGACCAATTGCCTGACACCTTTAGCCATTAAATCTGGTTCTCCTATCCTGCATTCCTTAAGCTTAGAAAGAATGAGCTTTACCCAGATGTCAGATCCTAAATATTACGCTTATTGGTGAATTAAAATGGTTATGATATAAATATTATTCTGTCAAACTCCATCACTATCTGTACTGACACATCAGAGCAGTTAAATCACGCATTATACTGCTAGAGTAGGCAAAAACCCTGTTATGTTATATACAGTATGTGCCTGCATAAAAATTTACTATTTTCTATGCAACATTGGAGAAATTACTAATGAAAGCAGATTCAGTGGCCCCATTTATTTCTTTTGCATACATTTTCCCCTCTGGCCTTCCATCATTATCAGTTGTATCAGCATTATTTTTAGGCACTTTACGACCTAGGAACTTTTCACACTGTTGCACTGCAGAGACTGTGGACAATTTTTAGCTCCTTTTGTCCGGGTAAGTCCCAGCACAAAAGGAACCTTTGAGTGACCCAAATGTAAGGGAGCTTCAGCATATCTGTCTTATCAGTCTGTGACTGACCTTGAAATGCACAGTGTACAACAGAATTAGACTATGGTTTGGTAAATATCTAAGAGGTTTATTTGTGTTTTAATATCTGGTATGAGAACTGACCAAAAAAATAGAAAATCTAGAAATTTAATTCGCTTCTTTGAGGATAATGCAGTTGAACAAAATCATAGTTTAGCAATAAAGCCAAGTACTTCACAAAATGATTTGATATTTAGCTTGTACTGATTTCTTGATGGAAATGCTTTATGTGATGTATCCACAATGTTAAGTGCATACTGCCTCATACTCTTAGAATCAGTGACATATATCTATGGGATTTAAAAAAAAAAAAAAAAACATAAGGAAAGCAGTTATTACTGAAGATGTCTGATTTTGCTTTGTCATCATGAAGCACATATTCATTTTTTTCCTGTGTAATTATGCTCATTAACCATTTTGAGAAGTAACTGTGAAGTAATAAAAAATAATGCAAACCAATGTCAAGTCTGATGTTTTAGGGCCATTTTTAAGGCTTTTTAGGATGTTATAAATTAAGCTAACACTTATTTTGTAAGGTGAGATCAAGTAATCATTTTTGAATGGTTCCGAGATTTGTTTTGAATTGAAAAGCTTATAAACACTAAATAATACATTCAAGAATGGTCAATACACACTGCTTTTTTGTCATTCCAAACCCTAACATGTCAATGGTTTGGTAATATACACATGGGATATTTCAGATTACTGAAAGGCATAAAGGCATTTAGTTTGGTCAGGGACATTACGGTAAAGTAATTTTATTTAATCAAACAGCTGCAAGGCATTAAAAATGACTTAATTAGATGTTACATAAATGCTTCAGGAGCTGAAACAACCATTTTTGAATGTTTTGCCAAGGCAACCTGTTATGTCAGCATTTTGTCCTCCTCTGAGGTTGAAATGTGTAATGCACTGTAATTGTGGTCAATTTAGCATTTACCACAATTAATCCATCTCACATTGCAGGTTGGGTTGAGATGATAATGTTAAAATGGCTGTGCCAGGGAGAAAAACACAGGTAAAACTGTTCACTTTGTTTCTTGCTGAGGATTTGGGTCAAGTCTGAGACAATCCTTTGGGTATTCCCTCAGTGCCATATGTCCAGGCCAAATGCTATTATTCCCTCTGTCCTTAAGCAATCTTTCTGTCTACCTCATGGGTCTTATAAAATCTGTTACTGCTGCCACCAGACCAAGGTCAAATGGGAAGGTATATATATCCGTGCATGTGTGTTTGTGCGTATGTTCTTGTAATCCTGCTACTAATATGTGAGTTTCCCATGACAGTAACTCTGCAGTTTAAGCATAGTGGGAGCCAGGTACATGTGGATATGAGAGCAAGCTAACACACTGTGGGACAGATGCAGAAGCAGCTTCATCTCCCCATTGTGGCACTCAAATGTGGCAGCATGCCAACTCCAACAGCTCTAAGACTTGGACTTAGCATATTAAAGACCACATGCAAGTGCAACCTGCACATTTTCCACTGTCCGCTGAAGGCCCTTGTCCTAATTTGAGGGAGGAGGGTGGTTTGCCAGTGGCAAAATCAACAGTCGACTGTATAAATTAATATGTGTAGGTAGAACAGCGCTGTGCAGAGAGTGCAGCTGGAAAAGCCTTCGATCACATCCCTACTCCTCTGCACACCCCATGCTGAATTACAATGAAGACAAGATGCCTAGTCAGCTCAAGCAAAACAAGCCATCTGATGTGTCCAAAAAACACTCTGCATATGGAAAAAGGAAAAGGAAATCACTGGTGATTAATCATTGTTACGCCTCCAAGCTGGCAGCAGCCATGCCCAGAGGCATTATGTGCTTTTTTTTTTTTTGGTTGTCTATCTGTACTCTTTTACATTTGTCCATACATATGGTCATCTGTGTATGTTTTTGAGAATGTGATATCTCAGGAATGACTTAAGAGAATTTCTTTATATTTATGCCTACTTGGGCTCAAGGGTGAACTGATTAGAGGTCAAGCTCAGTGTGATCTAAACAAACATAATATGATGACAATTCATGACACAATTTTCCAAAAGCAATGACATATCTCCAAAATCTCAAAAGTCAAGCCTGTAGCGATATGAATTTAAATGGAAGAGGCATACCGCCATGTGGCATACCTTAAAAACATGGTTTAAAATCTCAACTCTAGTAATACACAGTTGATAGAATAAAGTATGCTACATTGCACAAGAAAGCCCAATTTTCAGTCAAAAATTGCCATTGCTTCTGAATCACCACACCCCTATGAAATTGCTCCATCAATCCCCGCTGCCTTTTCCCTCGAGGTAAATCCAAAATATTCAGCAATTCATTTGTGTTGCTCATTCAGCAAAGAATTCTTGTTTTACATGGGCGGTATAGTCTCAAAGGGACCAATAGTTGTTCCAGACAGCAATGAATCAATTCATACAAGCAGACTGTTGTTCATGTTAACCGACAGCAGCAGAAGCAGCAGCAGCAGCAGCAGAGGCAAGCATGCAAAACTTCAGACATGTGTGCACACAGTGGTGTGAGTGTTTGCCCCCTTCCTGATTTCGTTTTTTTTTTGCATGTTTGTCACACTTAAATGTTTCAGATCATCAAACAAATTTAAATATTAGACAAAGATAACACAAGTAAACACAAAATGCAGTTTTTAAATGAAGGTTTTTATCATTAAGGGAAACAAAAATCTAAACCTACATGGCCCTGTGTGAAAAAGTGACTGCCCCCTAAACCTAATAACTGGTTGTGCCACCCTTAGCAGCAAGAACTGCAATCAAGCGTTTGCGATAACTGGTAATGAGTCTTTTACAGCGCTGTGGAGGAATTTTGACCCACACTTCTTTGCAGAATTGTTTTAATTCAGCCACATTGGAGGGTTTTTTAGCATGAACGGTCTGTTTAA